>JAQZBX010010807.1:0-43738 GCA_029593785.1 Cabassous unicinctus
TACAAAGCATATAACTAAAATTAGTTTTCAAATATATAAGGAAACTTTAAAAGTATTGAGAAAAGATAAACTCAAATGAAAGATGAGCTAATTCAAGGAACAAGTCATTCATAGAGGAAGAAACTGAATAGCTGATTAACATGTGAAAAGATGCTCAACCTCATTAGTAAACAGATACATGCAAATTAAAATAATGAGATTTCATTGCACACATATCAAATTTGAGAAAATGAAAACATCTGATAATGGAGTATTGTCAAAGATATGTGGCAAACAGGACTCTTTCATATTGCTGACTGGAGTGTGAGTATTAAAAACACTCTGGAATGCAAACTGGCAATCATTAGTAAAGTCCAAGATGTGCAATTCCACATCACATCTGGCAATTCCACGTGTCGGTATACACCTCTGAGCACATGTCACATGTGCATGAGAAGACTTGAACAAGGATGTTCATTGCAGCACTGTTTACAACAGTGGATAGGGGAGGAAGGTAGTAGTGATGACCTCCATATTGATTCATAAAGAAATGAAGAAATTATGGTTTACTCACACAACAAAATTAAATAGCACTGTTTAAAGGACTGCCCTATATCTACATGCATTAAATTGGACACATCTTCCAAAAAAACATAATGTTGATTGAAAAAGACCAGTTGCATGCTCACAATACTGAGGAAAATTGTAAACATACTTCAATACCATATTTTGTTTATGGATACATGTAATTTGGTAAAGCTCTAAAACATGTATGGGGATGACCCACACCAGCCTTAGGATAATGGTTACCCCTGGAATTGAAGGAAGTAGAAAGCAGAGTTTGTGCATATGTGTGTGTGTATGATTAAGTTCATGTGTCAACTTGGCTAGGTTATGGTGTCCAATTGTTTGATCAAGCAAGCACTGGCCTGATTGTTACTGTGAGGGTATTTCATGAATTTAAATCATTAGTCAGTTGATTGCATCTATGGCTGATTATGTCTACAATCAACAAGGGAGATTGCCTTCATCAATGAAAGAACTCTCATCCAATCATTGAAGCCCTTAAAGGGAGAATTTAGGGTTTCAGCAGTCATAAAGAAGGATCTCTACTTCAGCCAGCAGCTTCTCCTGGGGAATTCATGGAAATCTTCATCAGAGTTCCCAACTTGCAGCCTATTCTATGGAATTTGGACTTGCCAATTCCCACAGTGGCATGAGGAAATTCTTATAATAAATATTATAAGTTCACCATATATATATCTCTTGATGATTCTGTTTCTCTGGAGAATCCTAACTTAAAAGATATATATATGACAATATATTAACATCTATTAAATCTTGGTGTTGGTATATAGATTTGTTATATGTTCTGTTTAAAATAAAAACACGTTAAAAAGAAAAGATGATTTATTTAGATTTTTTTGCCATAATGACTAGCAGATATAGAGATATTCTTCTAGTATAGAGCATTTTAAACTGTAAATAAAAAATATAATAATGATGGGAAGTGGCTGTGGCTCAAGCAATTGAGCTCCCGTTTACCATATGGAGGACCGGGTTCAATCCCCGGGACCTCCTGGTTGAAAAAAAAAAAAGAAAAAAAGGCATCCCAGACCTGCACGGAGGCCCCCTGTGTGGCCCAGGCCCCTGGCACAGTGAGGCGCAGGCCCCTGTGTGGCACAGATGAAGAGGTGCACCCAAAAGATGATGAAGCAACCAGATAGAAAAAAAATTAATAAAAAAAGAAATAAAAAATATATGGCGAAGCTGTGTGGCAAGTAGAGGAAATTGTTGGAGACTAAAATAAAAGAATTGGCTTAAACTCAGAGAGTTGGCAAAACATAAAACCAGCATTTGCCCTGGGGCATCGACTAGGATTTCATGGCCATTAGCTTTGGTTCTAATAGGCTACGTGGGGTATAGAAAGCAAAGCCTGGACCCACAATTTATGGGAAGTTGTATAGGAGTCCATTACATGAAGACAGGACTCATGAGAAGACATCACCATAAGTGGGTGGTCCAGAAATAAACCTGTCCTACAGATGGGTTTGGTGTGGATCCATGTGTATCACAGCCTTCCCTCAAGTTTGGAAAGAAAGGCAGGGACCAGAGCTTTGAAGTCCTGTGTGACTACTGACTTAGAACATATTCATATGGATTGTGTGGACAATGAGCAAAGGGATAAAGAAAACCAGATGGTATGGCACTTGCCTATAGGGAAAATAGAAGATGGCATGAAGATACATGAATAGGGATGGGCATGACATTGAAAGGACAGATGTGAAAGCAAGGAAAGCAGATCGTCTACATCCTAATGTTTCCTGTGGTGATCTTTACATTGTAGGAGCCAGGACAAGAGGTGAGTGCCAACCAAACTAACGAGAATGGAGATAATGGCAGTGTTAATGGTGCCTCCACCTCTTATCTCACTATGCGTTCTTACTCTCTGCTTTTTTCTCAACCTTCCTGAAGCATCCCATATTATAGTCCAGTTCAGACTGACTTCCTCCATAAAGTTTTCTCCCATCTATCTTTGTTTTCCTCCAGATATGAAGAGTGCTTAGCTGCTGGGTCAACAACATAAGAGTCTGCTACAGAAGAAGGGGAAATGAAAGATAAAATCAAGTGCAAAATGCTACTTCCAAGCCATGATATATATTGGGTATGTTTATAGTGCCATACTATTTTTAATGTCAGATACAAATGTGGAAGAAGAGATATCGTCCTGTGTGTTTATCCAATCAGAAATCAAGTTTGGTATTTTGTTTTTTCATCCCTTGGCTGCAGAAATTTTGACTGTAAAAGTTGTATAGGAGGAAGCGGATGTGGCTCAAGTGATTGGGCTCCCGCCTACATATAGGAGGTCCAGGGTTCGATTCCCAGGGCCTCCTGGTGAAAAGCTCCCCTGCACAGCGAGCTGGCCGAGCGGAGAGCTGGCCCACACAGGAGTGCTGGCCTGCACGGAATGCTGGCCTGCGCAGGAACGCCGGCGCAGCAGGGTGACACAACAAAAAGAGGCACAGAAAAGAGACAAGAGACACAGGTGAGACAAGGGAGCTGAGGTGGCGCAAGGTAGTAAGCAGCCTCTCTCCACTTCGGAAGGCGTGGATCGCTTCCCGGTGCTGCCCAAAGAGAAGGCAAGCAGACACAAAAACACACAGAGAGCAGACAGCGAGTGCAAAAACAACGGGGGGTGGGTGAAGGGTTGTAAATAAATAAATCTTAAAAAAAAAAAGTTGTGTAGGGCCTAAACAGACTAAATTTCTATAAAGCATTACCTAGATGACGTTCTTTAACTGGGGAATTATGAAGGAATCAAAAGGATTGGTTGAGAATGAATTAACTTATGTCTCATATGAGAGCATATAAACACATGCACTCATATACTACGTTAGAGATAACTCAGGTATATATATCTACCATAAATATCAGAGATTTACCATTGAATCACTGTATAAATCTCAAATTCCTTCTCATTAACAAACTTACAAATCACTTACATCTATCTGGTTCATATTTCTCTTCTTCCTGATTTTGCTGGCCCTCTTTTTTAAAAAAATAAGTTTAATGCAGATGGTTCATTTCATAAAGAATTTAACAGGCATTCGAGACACTGAGCTGCTTTGTGTTCTGAGGGTAACATGGAAACATCGACTCCTCTCATAAACGTGGGAACATTCTTGGGCTTGGGGCACAGTGGCCCCCTGGCTGCGCATGCACCCTGACCTCACCCTCAGCCAGGGAGAACTTCTGGGGTCTGAGAAATGAAAATTCACTAGCACAAAGCAAAGATTCTTTTAGGAACTAGCATGACTTCGTGCAAAAGGTTCTCTGCAAGAACTCGAAGGTGGTCCACACACCCAGGCAGGTGAGGCTCCTGCCTGTGATAAAGGAACTGTGTCCAGTGAGCCCCGGACAGCGGTCCCGTCAGATCACACTGGCCCTCTTTTTTCTGTGTTCCACAATGCTTTCGACCTGCACTTGTCCTGGGAAGTTAATTTGTTGTTTCAGGGCAATATTAATATTTCCAGAAATTTCCGAGGCTCTTCCTTTGTGCTTCCTTGAAAAGTCTTTTATCAACAGTCTATTTTTTGCTCTGCAAAACTGCAGCGATTTATTGCAGCTATTATCTTTGCTGGCCTAGTACTGGGGTTCAGTTTTCTGGTTATTCCTTCCCATGCTCAGATGATTTACTCTCTAGTCAACTTGCTCTGTGTTTGGTGTACTCTGTAGTGATGGAAGAGGTTAAATTCTGAATTATTTGTTTGAAAGAATGACTCCTCAACTGTGATATTAGCTGAAAAAAAATGTTTCTGTGATTAGGCAGAAATAGCTCCATTGTGGGTTGTGACACCTTCCATTTACCACTCTTAAGGATAGAAACCATGAAGGCACTGAGCAGAACAGGCAGTAGAACTTAAGAGAGCAAGAAATTGAACAACCTACTTTTAAATTTTTCCTACATGCCTATTTTTTTCTTAAATCACAAATTTATTGGGGGTGAGGAATATTTTTTTCTATAAGGCCTAGGCAACAAACTATAGCCAGAAAGACTTCATTGTTCTAATAATCAATGACAATAATAATCTTTAAAGCACATTTCAATGATTGGCCATCTTCAGTTGGTAGACTTGCTTCTGCCACTAACTTTGGTGTGACCTTGGGTAATTTTAAATGTCTAGAATGTGCAACACGAGAGGCCTGAAGGAACTCTGAAGTGCCCTCTTGTTATGTGCTATGTATGAGTCTGTGAATCCAAAAATCTCATGAAATATAGAGCATTTTCTTTATTCTCTCTGAATTAAGCCAGTTAAACCCTCAGTGGCAGATATGATGTTTAGAGTTCATTTTGTTAAGGGTACTTAAAGTTGCACTACTGCAAAACAGGTGTATTATCCAGGCACTTGTACACAATTTTTTTTTATACTGTTGGTCCTGTACCAGAAACATTTTTCTTTTATTGTTACTTGCTTTTTAAATTTTGTTTAGCCACTTAAAGAAAATCTGTTTATGGCACAATTTGCCTCAAATCCATTCCAAGTTGTATATTGTTTCCCAATAAAAAATTACAGTCTACAATCCCCCCCAATCAAATACAGCAATAACATAAGCTTGATTTTTTTCCCATTATTTTGGCCATCTCTTAGTAAGTTACTATATCTGAAAGACAAAGCCAATGATGTGGAATAGATATTGGCAAACTATGACCCCCCAAGCCTAGTCAGCCCTGATGTCTGACTTTGTAAATGCAGTTTTATTGGAATACAGCCACACTTGTTCATTTATGTAATGTCTGTGGCTGCTTTTGTGTTAAAATGGCAGAGTTGAGTAGTTGCAACACAGGGTTGCCAGATAAAATACAGGATGCCCAGTTAAAATTGAATTTCAGGTAAACAACAAATACTGAAAAATTGTTGTTTATCTGAAGTTCAAATTCAACTTGGTGTCCCGTGTTTTTCTTTGCTAAATATGACAATCATAGAGACTCTATGGCCCTCAAAGCCTAAAATACCTACTATCTGTCCTTCTGCAGAAAAAGTTTTGCCAACTGCTGATGTGGAGGAAAGATTTCTGAACTAGTAAGAAAAAAAAACACCTGGGGTTTAGACCTGATTTTGTTAATCATTTGCTCTTTAACCTGGGGTTAGATCTTAGTTTTCATGTCTACCAAGTGTGTATAATTGCCCATTGGCCCCCCAGGGTTGTTTGAGATCAGCTGGCACACTAACAGTAGGAACATATTTTGAGAGGTACACAGACTGGATGGAGATAAGATTTACATGAAGAGTTCCAGGAGGCAACAGTATATTCCAAAACACTACATTTATGGAGCCTACATCCTGCTCTTATTGAACCCTATTGCTTCTGATCTCTACATTCTTCCTGGGTGCAGAGCAAAAGGAAATAGTGCAAAGTTTGGTGTAGCCAGAGGGAAGGCTAATAGATATTATTCATGGAGCCCGGCTGGCTAAACAGATGCTAACTGATATTTCAAATGGTTATCTTTTTATTTCTTCAATCTAGCTTTAACTTGTTTCCCCTGTCTTAAAAAATATCATTCTTTGGGAATCATGCATGGGAGTGATCAATCCTATTTTCCGTTTCGACAGCTCTAGCATTAGTGGGAACAGAGGCTATATTTTAAAGGCCCTAAGAATTTGTTTCTGTACAGAGGCAAAGTGAAAGAATGTGCAGAGCAGAACAGGGGAAGGACACTAATTCTATCCTTATGCCACCTTTAGAGAAGTATTCCATTCTACCGAGTATCCTGCTGTAAAACAGTTGAATAGGAGCTCACTAAATTACTATTGCATTCTGCATTATAAAATCGTGACTGCTTAGTAGCATTTGCTAAAATCTATGCTAAGTAGTTTAGACAGAGTTGGGTACTGTCTTCTGTGTTCCCACTGCACCTTGAAATAGTTCTATTGTGTCCTAATAATTTATTGTTCATCCCTTTCCTTAATGGTGGTGATAATCTTGAGATCAAAAGTTTTTTATTCCTCTCCATCCCCAGCACATTGCATTGTATTAGTAGGCACTAGATAAATGGTGATTGTATGACTTGAATAAGTATGAAACTGACAGAAATATTCTAATTCTATATTACTTCACCTTGGCTCATATTTTATGAAATGATTTTTCAGTGGCCAGATCATAATTTATTTTAAGAAGTTTATTTGGAATTAAAATTTGACATTTATTCTTTTTTTTATTGTGGGTAAAAATCAAATTTTTCACAATACATACAAATATTTGTGAAATGATATATAAATACATATGCATATATGTGCATTTGTTTACATAAATGTTATTTTATATATATACGTATATATATAGATATATATCTCTCTCTATAATGTATATATATATGTTTTTTTAAAGGTGCTAAGATTACCTAAATATTACTCAGAAATTACAGGGATTCCCATGTTCCCCACCTCCCACACCTCCAACAACATCCCACACCACCATCCTTCATCCGTGTGACACAACACCCGCAATGGATGTACACATCCTGGGGCCTTGCCACCGAGCATGGACCACAGTTCACATCATAGACCACACTCTCTCCCACAAAGTTCTGCATGGTATATGCTGAAGGAAAATGGCCTACATCCGTCACCACAACGCCACTCAGGACAACCTCCAAGTCCCAAAAAAGCCCCTGTATTTCAACTGCCCCTCTTCTCCCTGCCCCAAAAACGTCCAGTGGCCACTGGCTCCACCTCACTGTTACAATTTCTTCCATTGCTTGAATCATAATATGTCTACAACAGAACACCACCAAGTCCACTCTAGTCCACAGCTCCTCGCCCAATCCTGAGGGGACTGGGATGGTAATGTCCACTCCACCTCCAAGTGAGAAAGGGCTTATATCCCGTATATACTGTGGATCGGTTTATCCTGCCTGCAGCTGCAGGCCCTCTCCATTCCCTGGGATGGCGGTTGCCCATCGTCATCTCTCGCCAGGCCACTTGGATGAGTCCATTGAGCTGTAGGGTAGGAGTTGCAGCTCCACCGAGATTCCAGGCACAGCTGGCACATAGGTAGGATAGAAGCTTCAGTCTCTGGAAGTACACCTAATGACATTTATTCTTTATAACTCTTTTTCTCTCCAATCTTTGGCCATCTGATCTACCACCATGAATTCCATTCTTATTTCAATGTGAATAATTCCCAATTTTGTAACTATAAATTCTACCTTCTTTTCAAATTCCAGTCCTGGAAATCACTACCTGGATGTTTTACCAACAGTGCATATTCAATATGCAAGGCACACTTGTAAATGAGGTAGACTGGGAAGCAGAAAATACATTCTCAATTCTAGCTCTTCTACTAACTGGCTGGGTTAACTTTGCAAGTCATTTAACTTCTCTGGAAGCCAATTTCCTCTGTGAACATTAGATAGTAGCTGCAATAATGATTTTCAAACAGTGCAGCTCTGTAGAGTTCTGAAACACTAAAACAAAAGGCAGCATAAAACATTTTACATGGCTATCTTTACTTCTACTAGGTTGGAAAATATAGAACTTACAAGAGATTGATGAAAAAAGGCATTATCACAAGTGGTTTTCTTAAGCAATAAAATGGAGGCTTTGTTGAGAAGGAAGTTTGAATTCTGCCATCACAGCTCCACTGGTAATGCCACCGACCCTGGGTATCATGGGAGTGCTGCAGAATCCAATGCAAACCATGTGGCCAGCTCTTCTGGGAATGACATGTCACTGCCTGGACCAGTTTTTAAGAAAAATCGTGTATCAACACTTTTTGAGGTGGTCACTGTGCCTTGCTAAGTTGTCTCATCTGGACCAGCCTGCTTCAGACTATGAATGTGTGGACACACATCATTACAGCTCCCAGTAGCCTAGGTGCCAAAACCAAGAGATACTGGAATATGAACACAAGGCCTGGCTGGCAAGAAGTATGTGATATCAGAGTGGGGGTCTACAGCTATGCATCTTTAGGTCAGGATGGGTGGTCTGACTTGAATGGGACTTGGCATCATAGCATGCAATATTATTAACTTCCTGGAGTCATTCTGGCAAAATGATCTTATGTTTTGATATCAAATATTTTAAAATGTAATATTTGTTTTGATGTACTTTTTTTTTTTAAGGTCTCTTTCTTGATTTCCTTAAAGAAATGAAATAGAAACCTTTTAACCTAGGGCTAACTTGACCCTTTCTGAGCATGATTCTTGCCCTTTCTATATCTGGTGTTTATTATCAGTACAACTACCCATTCACCATGAATCTATGAACCCCTGACCTAACAGAGGCCGGCCACAAACACACTCTGTTTTTCATGTACGGTGAGTTTGTAATCCCACTTATCTGTTTCTGGCCAGTTACCACTATGATTTTAGAACAGCCCGACTCCAAATTCCTGGCTATGTGACTTGAACTTGATACCACCTCTGGCTTGAGAGTAGTTTTAGATATACAGATTTGAGGTATCTGTGGGATCTACAAGTAGGGTGCCCAGCTGGAAATTGAAAGCATATGCCTGGACTTGAGGGAAGCGATCTGAGCAGGAAATATGAAACTGAGATTCATCCATGCTAGATAGTTTTTTAGATCACTGAAGTAGATGAGATAATTTAGGACATATGTAGAACGACAAGACAAGGGCATCTGAAAGAACTCTGAGAAACAATTCAGGAAGGGCCAAGTAAGAGAAGAATGAAAGTGACCCTGAGAAGGGATTTCTATGTTTCTTACTTTTAAGGCTGGCCCTGTCTGAGAGCTAATTTCCTGTCCACCTTCTGAATGTTAGTTTTACTGTCTTTCTCCTTAATCACAGCATGGTTTTTAAGATTTCTGTGTTAGACTTTGTATTGAGTTTTGTGTTACTAACTCCCTCACTGACCTCTTTATATTAGTTCAGCTCCTTATTGGTCAATTTAGTCACTTGGCTGAATTTCATATTTTTGTGTGTGAGATTTTCCTTGGAGTATTTGCAGTCCTTTAAGTTAGCAGTTCCATTTCAAATGTGGAAGTTTAGAATTTATTATATGGGTTCTCAACTGGAGATGATTTTGCCTTCCATAGAACATTTGGCAAGGTCTGGAGATATTTTTGATTTTCACAACTGTGTGTGTGTGTTTGTGTGTTGGGGTGCTATGACATCTGGTGAATAGAAACCAGGGATACTGCTAAACATCTTAAAATGCACAGGGCAATCCCCCTGCAACAAAGAATTATCTGATCCTAAATGTCATAGTACCAATGTTGAGACATCCTGGTATATAGAGATGCTATTCAAAGATTTTTAAACAAGGAAGTTGTGTTTCAGATATGAATTTGAAAAATTACTCTGACCACAATAAGGAAAGTGGATCAGTGGCAGAGATGTGAAGAGAGAAGAATGGAAATATGGGGACCAGGTAGGATGTTCTTGCAGTGTTCTAGGCAAGAGATATTGGTTGCCCAAGTTGCTGCGGTAGGAGTGAAGATGGAGAGAAGCAGATGGGACCAAAATGTGTTTTGGGGGTAGAAATATCAGGACTTGTCAATGATTGGATAAGAGCAGTGGGGGAGAGTAATAAATCATGCTGCATTCTCATATTTCTGTTCTGGGTATCTAGGGAAATGCTTATACCATTTAATGAGATGGAAAAAATGGGTAAGAAGTGAGCTTGGGACATCAAAAGTACAGTTTTAGGTCTATTAAATTTGAGATGCTTGTGTGTAATTTCAAGTGAAGATGTCAAGTAGGCAGTTGGATGTGTGAAAAAGCCCAATACATAGAGCATTGCTGCATGAGTCATGTTTCTATGTTGTGAAAGAAGTAATAACATATTTAAGAGGTACACATCTAGGATTGGAAGGCAGTTTCTAGTTCTGCCACTGACTTGTATAAATCTGGGCAATTTCCTTGCCCTCTGAAAATACCAGTTTCCCTATGTGTGAAATAATTATACTAAATTAATTTAGTGTTTCTCAACCAATTCATCATCAGCAATTTTTATTAATTTTCTCTCATTGACACGTTTTGCATTTTAAAACCTAACACATTGCATACATTAAGAAGTCATATATTAATTTTACATGTGTCATCGCTGCTTTTCCAATTTGATGTTGGTCCAGATTTTAAAGCCTTGATAATTATGGCTTGTTGGCTATGATGGTATGAAATACCAGAAATGAAGTTTGAATGCAGATGAATCTTAGCAGTATTGATTGCTATTGGTCATTAGTTTCTGCTCTTTCTCTCTTTTCCAATACAGGTTCAACTAGGCACCAGATGATTTCGGTTTGGGCCCTGAGATCTCCTGTCTATAGTAGCAAGTTGGAGCCAACTATCACATATGTAATTAGTGATTACTGATCACTAATAGATAGTTACTACTGTATTACTGAACATAACTCATAAAATTCCACACAAAGACCTTGACATGCTAATCAGTCTGATAGCCTCATAGTGAGAAAATATTTTCATTCTTTTTATTTTAAGATTGAAAATATCTCTTGACCCCTGTTGCTACATTCATTTACATCGGATTAGATACCCGTGGACTTAAAAATGTATATTCCTTCCAGACTTTTAACAACCTTTGATTCATATCACTTTTTATATTGTATTCAGGTTCCTACTCATGAGATTTTTAAAGTAAAAAAAAAATCATGTAGCCATTTTTTTGTTTTGCTACAAGGTATCAACATTTAGTGTTGCAACTCTTTAGCAGCAGGCCTTCTCAACAATTTCAAGGTTTTATTATTAAGTAAAGTTACAGTTATTTCTTATAAAAAGAATTACAGATTACTGTATCTTATAAATCAAACAGATATGGAAGGGTTAACTATGGAGAGAAGGGCCACAGTTCTAGGATGACAATCTGAAAATAATCAGGCTTTGGGAAGAGGTAGGCACTGGCAAGGTAGGGGAAACACAGACTTTACTGTTAGTGGGGAAAAGTAATCCAGGCAAGTAAAAAGACACAGCGTGAGAATACAGAAGCTGATTATGAGCAAGCAGCATAAGGAAACGCCATAGTGAAGTGCTAGGAGCATTGAACAAACAGATCCTTGAAGTTCCAGGTAGGCAGCAGTCACTCAGGGACATCGGGGTATAGTTATAAGGACCTTATTCCTGGAGCAACTGGGTTCTGGGCAATTATGAGCTTTGGGGCTCAGATACAGAAAGTCCAGATAAGGAATAGGTATCAGGTGGTATTTCAGCCTCTGGAGAAAGTCAGGAGTCTACTTTATTAGACATGGAATCAAGGTCAAAGCTAAAGACGCAGTGAATGTCATGATGTAAGTTTCCATTGTGTTTCTTAGCTCCTTAAAAGGCTCCAGACAAAGGCCAAATTGGTTCTAGACCTGGTACAAAACTGATTCTACATTTGTGATTGAAATGGCCACCAGATGAGGAGTGTGATCGTATGATAGTCAAGGCCTTTTAACAGCAAATGGCAGAAATCTAGCTCAATCTAGTTCAAGAAAAAATGGAAATCTTAAGGTCATATATTTTGGAAGTCCCAGGGTTGTGTGGTCATTTTAAATGTCCAAAAATTCTTTGATACTTCTCCTTTTAAGGGGGAACTTCATTCCCATCTCCTTGAGAGTGGGCTGGAATTAGTGACTCACTTCTAATGAACAGAATGCAGTAGGTGTACAGTAGTTGACTTTGGAGGCAAGGTCATAATAGCACTGTGACTTCTTGTTTGCTCTCTCTCTTGGATCATTTGCTCTGGGGTGTCATACTGTGAGGACACTCCTCACTGTGGGCTGGCTCACTTGGCAAAGAACTGAGGCCTCTGCCAATAGCCATCTTGGAAGTGGATTCTCCAGTCACAGACAAACCTTCAGATGACTGCAACCCTGACTGATAACTTGACTACAACCACATGAGAGACCTTCAACTAGGACCCACCCAGCTCAGCCATTCCTAGATTCCTAATTCTCAGAAACGGGAAATAATACAGTGTTGGTTTAAGTTGCAATGTTTTGATATACTTCGTTATGCAGCAATAGATAACTAAGGATTATGGACATAATCATCTCAGGCATGCTAGATCCTGGGACTACTCCTGTAGTCAGAGGACCTCATCTTAGTCTCCATTTTTGGATCGTCTTCCTAAATTTGTTGTTTTATCCTCAAGCTAGCTCTCTGTATGTGGCATAGGAAATAGTTGCTGGGAATGATAAACCCACATCCTGAGGCCTCTTGATGTAGGAGAGAGATTCTGTTTTGCCCACATTCCCTATATGACATATTAAGAGAGAGTTCTTACCTGACTCTGAGTCAAGTGTCCACCAGGTGTCCACTCTGTTTAGGGAGATATAGAATGATTGGTTGAATCTGCGTTTGTGCTTGGCCTACTGGCCACAGTCTTCTACCAGCTACATGGGATGTGTGGGGGGATATTTCTCCTATAGAAGGGCATTATTGTCAGAAGAAAGTGGTTAGGAATGCTGGCAGGTGGATGAGGGGAACAAGAGACGTCCAGGAATCAAGTGGCAACCATAAGGAAGATTCTGACTTTCTTATGTACAATTCATTCAAAGCAACCCCAAATTTAAATAAATAACATACATTTAAAAAACCTCAATGTAAACTTAAAAATTATAGCAACACCACTTCTCTCATGTAGTAATTTTGCCTATCCCTGAAAGACTCAAGAACCAAGAAGTAAAAATCCACAAAAATAGAAAGAATTTTATCAATAGATATAGCCCTGGTACTCTTTCTGAGCCTTGTTTTTTCTTTCTTTTACTTACCATTCTTAGAAGCTGGATATGTAGATCAGGATAGGACATTGTGGGAACTCATCGCACCCATAGCCCACACTTCAGAGAAGCAGCTGCCAGTGTTTCCTTATGCATAATTAATAACATTGATGGGTAAAATCTGTTGAGTAATTAACTATATGCCCTAGGCCCTGTTCTAAGTGCTTGTATCAGTCAAGGTTCAGCCAGAGAAGCAGAACCAGTAAGAAATTATATGCATGTAATAAGGACTTATAAGGACCTGGATTACCTGATTGTGGGGGCTTGATGAGAAGATCCCAAGCAAACTGGAATCCCATAGACATGGAAGATCCCTAGCAGATTGGAATACCATAGGCATGGGGTGAAGCTTGTTTGCATTGGCAAGAATCCCTCTCTCTCCCAAGGGAAAAGCTTAGACCTTCTTTTAAGGCCTTCTAACTGATTAAGCCATATCTACTAGGATACTCTCCCTTCCAACTGATTCAGTCATGTCCACCTAGGGACATGAATAGGGATTTTAATTACATCTGCAAAATCCCTTCACATCACTATCTATATTGTCACAGCAGTTTTGGATTCAATAACTGGGGACTATAGTTAAGTCTAAACAAGTGGACACATCCAAAAAGTATCACAGTGCTTTATATGCATATTCTCTTAACTTCTCACTGTAATAATAGCTATTGTCACCTCCATTCTGTAAATGATTAAACAGGGGTCCAGAAATGTTCAGTAGCTTGCTCAAGAGCACACTGTAAGTGGTAAAGATAGGTGGCCAAACCAGACTTTCTGTCTTCCAAATCAGAACTCTTTCTGTAATGCTATTTGGTGCGGGCTGCCCCTGGTTAGACTGTATCTAGGGACTAGAACTAGAGGCAAGGCAGCCTTCTGTAGATGACCAATGACTTATGGGGTGGGATGGCATGATATCTATGTTCATATGGAATGGTCCAAGTGGGTTAGTAATTAACAGACACAGTCAGATTCTGTATCCTGGGGAGTTTGCAAGTGAGACACACAGTAAGGAACAGAGACATAAAGGGTTGTAGAAGCCCAGATTCATACCAAGAAAAAAGCATTAGTAGGAAATGTGGGGCGATAGAAGCCATGTTCAAGCAGAGATGGAGAAAGAGTAAAGAGGGAACAGATTTGTAGTGGCAAGAAAATAAAAGGGAAAAAGAGTAACTGGACAACATAATTGGGTGGAGATTTTGAGTAAAGATGGTGCAGGCTAAATACTAAGGGGATGTACTGGAAGAGCTCAGGCTCCATTCTTAGACTGCACATATATACACTTTGCCAAGCTTGCTTATGTAATAATATGCCCCCCTCCCCAGAAATACTTAACTTTAAAGGCATGGGTTCAGAGTTTTAGGGAGTGGGTCTAAAAAGGAATATTCAGTAGCCACAGGAGCCACTTCATATCATCCTGGCTTACCTACAGGTCTTTATAGCATCTGTGTGGTCCATGGAGCCCCCTCCAGTCTTTAAAGCTCTCTGTGATGATTAATTTCATGTGTCAGCTGGCTAGGTTATGGTGGTCAGTTGTTTGGTCAGCAAGCATTGGCCTGATTGTTACTGTGAAGGTATTTTGCAGATGGATTTGCATCCATAGTTGATTGCATTGACAGCTGATTGCATCTACAATCAACAAAGGAAATTGCCTTCAGCAATGTTGGGTGTTTCCTCATCCAATCAGTTGGGGGATTTCAGAAGTCAGAAAAAAGAATTCCTGCCTCTGCATTAACCAGCCAGCTTTCCCTGGATAATTCCACTTCACCTGTATTAGAGTTTCCAACTTGTGGTCTGCCTTACAGAATTTGGACTTGCTAGTGCCCATGCTTGCTTGAGTCAAGTCCCGTAATAATCTATGTACATATTTATATACATATACATATTTATATACATATTCTCTTGGTTCTCTTTCTCTGGAGTAACCCGACTGATACTCTCTCCCTCAAGTCCTCACAATGGGTGTGGTGCACAGGTAGTATTTGTCTCTCTAAAAGGCCACATCTGACAATATTCAACAGCCTTACTCCTCCGTGTGGTCCGTAATAGCATCACGATGGAGCTTGCTGGACATGCACACTCTCAGGCTCCACCCAGACTTACTGAATCAGAATCACAAGTTAATTTATAAGCACATTAAAATTTGAGAAGTACTATTCAACAGATTACCCTACTGAGCTATGGCAGGCTATATCTGAACATATTCCCAAATTTTTTAACCTGGTGATGGCTGCATCTTCCCCACAGGAAACACAATAACTGGGTCAGAAGACCTGGGTTGAATACCCTAGAAACTGTTTTAGTTCTCCATGGGGTCTGGCTTTATGGATGCGAAACCTTCTTAAATATTTTGTGTATTTTTATATCATCCTTCCTGAACTGAGTAACCTGAGTACATGACTGTTCCTTACAACCTAATGGATTATAGCAAATAGCCTGGGTGATTTAATCTGCAAAACCATAGGGATTATGCCAGTAATAAATCAAACATGGGAAGAAGGACTTTTAGAAATAGGTACCTTGAGAGCAACAAGAAGTTGTTGGCAACAGATGAACCACCCCATCATGTAATAATCTGTGCCATTTTTTTCTGGGTGAAAATAGCCCCACAGGCCTCAAATGAATCTGAGTTTCTCTCTGTATTGCAGAGAATGAATGAGTCATAAGAGAAAGGTTCAGCTGTCTACTGCATACTGATTGGAAAGGCAAGGAAGTTTTAAACACATGTTTAATACATTTTCAATAAGTATAATGAAAATAATACATAATTTTGGGCTTATATAAAACCTCAGCTCTCTGCAACACAGTTTTCAAGGATGACTCATTCTCCAGGCCTCCAGAGTACAAGGTGTATTGGAGATGCTTGTCAGTTGTACCCACCCACAGACTGCATGTGTTTTCCACAGAATCAGAGGATGCAGCCAGAGGTGAGACTTGATCCTTCTTTCATCACCAAGGTTGGCTTTACCAAGCTGAGCCTATCAAATTCACTCTTGCAAGATCCTGAAATGTGCACACACAGCCTCTAGTTGGCCTCTGTTGCACTCGTGTTGAGAAGCCACATAGAACTGGCTCTGGGTCTGTTCATTTTGCCACAGCAGGGAAAGCTGGCTGCAGAGAGAAGGTGCAGGTCCATGTTGCTGATAAGAGAGATCTCCTTTTTGAAATCCTACTGTATTGCCTGCTGTATTAGTTTCCTAGGGCTGCCCTAACGGAGTTGCAAAAATTGGATGGCTTAAAACAACAGAAATGTATTGTCTGACAGTTCTGGAGGCTAGAAGCTTGAAGTCAAGGTGTCAGCAGGGTCATGCCCCTCTGAATTCTGTAGAAGAGAATCTTCCTTGTCTTGTCCTGGAATCTAGTACATTACTGGCAGTCCTGATATCCCTAGGCTTGTAGCTGCACCACTCCAGCCTTGGTCTCCATTGCCACATGGCTACCTTCTCTCTCATGTTGGTCTCTTCTTCTGTTTTCATAGGGACACACATCATATTAGATTAGATTAGGGGCCTGCCCTACTCCAGTATGACCTTATCTTAATTTAACTAATTCCAACTGCAGTGACCCTGTATCTAAATAAGGTCTCATTCTGAAGTATTGGGGGTTAGGACTTTAACATACTTTTTTGGGGGGGTGTATTAGTCAGAGTTCTCCAGGGAAACATAACTGATGGGAAAGGAATTGGGTCATGTGACTGTGGGGATGGGAAAGTCCTAATCCCATAGGGCAGCCCACAGGCTGGTAGCTCTGGTGAAGGTTTTTGATGAATTCCCCAGGAGAAGCTGGCTGGCTGAAGCAGAGACAGAAATTCTTCCTTCTTGCTGCTGAAATCATCAGTTCTCCTTTTAAGGCCTTCAGCTGATTGGATGAAATTTCTCTCATTGTGGAAAACAATCTCTTTAGTTGATTGTAAATGTATTTAGTCATAGTTGCAATCAACTTACTGATGGTTTAAATGGTGAAATTTTCTCACAGTAACAATCAGGTCAGTGCTTGTTCGACCGAACTGGACACCATAAGCTAGCCAAGTTGATGCATGAACTTAACAATCACAGGGACACAATTCAACCCATAGTCCTGCTTTTGGGTGCAATGAAATACCCTTGTATCCTTCCAGTAAATTCTGTTTTTTTTTGTTTTTGGTGTTTTTTTTTTTTTGGTTAGGCTAATACGAATTGTATCAGTTCCTTGAAAACAGCTGATCACTGCTGCAGATAAAAGGCACAATTCTCTTCTAGAATCCATGAAGATCCTAATATTTTACTAGCACCAGGTTGTGGTGGCTATAGGCAAAGAGGTAGAGGGAACAGAGCAAAGAAGAACTCATCATAGTCATTTGGGCTAGACTGAGGAATGAGGATTTTGGTGACCAGATGGCAGGTCAAGGATGACAACCTAGACTCTCAGGCAGAGGTCAGTGACCAAAGGCCGAATATGGGTTGGAGGATACAGGAATGTGTTTGGGCTCAGGATTCACGCTTGGTGTAGAAAACAGGCTGTGGTATATTTGGATCTGGTACCACTGGGCAGATTTGGAAGCAGTGCCTTAGGCTCAGGTGTGGCACAGAAAGGTTTACCTCCCCAACAACCAAAAGGACACAGATCTGCTTGATCATAAGAAGCTGTTCTAGTATTAGTTGGGGGTGGGGGAGGGGGCTAAGGGGCCCTGTAGGTGCTGGCAATCACAGCAAAGTCCTGGGTGCTTTAGGCCCAACAGAGACATCACAAATTATAACTTCTGTTCCCCCTGGCTCTATCACATGATACTATACTCTTTGGAACACAGGCATTTTATCTCTAGGCTCCTTCTTTAGAAGCTATTCATTAGGCAATTAGGCCTAGTCAGGAAGTCTCTCTTGGGCAAAGAAGCTGCATGTTGTTTGCCTTTTCCAAGGTAAATCTAAATTTATAGGACTAGCTGGGATTGTCCCAAGCAAGTTCTGGACAACTATTGAGGACCCATTTAAGTCAACTCAAAATAGCTTCTGAAAACTCTCAAGTGCCTTTTTATCTTACTCTGCGTGTCTCTGTAGTGTAGAGCATGTGGATGTGCTGGTGGTATGCCTATGCATGTGTATGTGTGGCTGCAAAATTCAGAGAACCCAAGGATACATTTTAAAAATGTTTCTCAGAAATTTCCAATGTTATGGCATTAAATAGATGGACATGCTCAATGTTATGACATTTATTAAGATGGGGCCAATTTTAGTTTTCTGATGAGCTTTAAAATTTATCTCTGCCTGACAGTTCTTGACTTAGATAGCATTTATTTCACTGATTATCATCTGATAACAAATTAGGTTTTGATGTAATTATTTTTAGATTATATTTTCCGCTTCAGAAACATACAATTTATGAAATTCTCTGACAAGTAGTTGGCATGCATTTTGTGCATCACATATAATATCTATATATCTATATATATAATATCACATCTATTTTATTCTACAAAATATTATGTCTATTTTATTCAAATAGTCTTTCATTTCTTAAATTTTGTTGTAAACATTCATTTACTTAACAAATATGTATTAGGTGCCCATTATGTTGGCACTAAGTGTGTGGACTGGCTGGACTCTTCTTGCGGTATAATGTATAATGAAGAGCACAGACTCTGGAGTCTGTCTTAGCATTCATTCCCCAAGAGCGGATCTTGGAACAAGGATTTATGTGCAAGAGTGTTTTTAAGTAAGTGTTCTCCGGGGAGACAAGTGAAAGAGTTGAGCTGGGGAGTAGGCCAGTGGAGGGGAAGAAGCCAAGCCAGGGTGTGATCCGAGGCAAAGTCCTACACAGGGTAGCTTCATCCTGAACTTCATTCTCTACTCCCCTCTCTCCCAGTCAGTAAAAAAGGATCTCCGGGAAGCTGGGTGGAGCATCCATATTATTCCCTACAGAGTCACATTGAGCTTAAGTAGGAAGGAACAGTCAAACATTTTAACAAGTGGGGAGCAAAATCTCTAGAAAATGCCAAAGAAACAAACCAAACAAAACAAAACAAAAAAGAAGAGGTAACATAGAACAGAAGAAAAAACCATTTAGAAATATCATTTTATTAATAAGATCCAAGAGATCCTGAAGCAGAATGAAATGTATGAAAATGAGTATTCTGGGATAAGAAAGAGTATATTTAAATTAAGAATCTGTTCACTGAAATAAGTCAATAGAAGGGTTGACAAGTAGAGTTGTGCTTGAGGAGAGTAGAACACAAAATAGACAAATGTCAGAAAAATAGAGGGTCAATCTTGGATGCCTGACATCTGATGAATTAAAATTCTGAGAAAGAGAAAAGAGGGAAAAAAAGTTTCAAAGGAATAATTAAGATAATTTAGAAAAACAGAAAGACATGAGCTTCCAGATTGAAAAGTCTTATGGTATACTCAGCCAAATGAATGAAAAATGATTTATTAGAGAGAAACCATTGTAAAATTTCACAAAATTAGCAATAATGAGAAGTAAAATAAAAAAAAAAAAAATAGAAAAGGGTAAAGGTCACATACAAAGGATACTGAATAGGCATGGCATTGACTTATTCACTTAGGCATCACATAGAACAGAATTCTAGCTTTTGATATAAGAAGCCCTGCCTGCTGTACCTCAGCAGCAGGGAAGAAGGCTCCTGTTCCCACTCTTTATTAGAGCCCAGAAGCTTAGACACACCCACCTTGAACCTGCTGTTAGAGAGGGGCTGCAGGTTTTTAGACAAGTGCTTCAGGAAAGGCAGGCACATGCGTTTGGGGAAAGTACCGAACAAATAGCTCTGCAGTAAGAAGTGAGATAAGAGATTTAGACCAGCAGGGAGGGGCCTGAAAGGCTGAGGAGCCACTTTGGGGCTAAAGAGAGAAGTGGTGTTTTCCTTCTCTTTCCCCTGCCTCCCGTTTCCATGGCAATCCTCCCTTCCTTGCCCCTTTCCCTTCCATGCAGGGGTGGGAGAGGCAGAGTTAGGGTGGTATCAGGATGGGGTTTCCCTGACACTTCTTTTCCTCTCACCTCCCTTTACAACAATGAAGTAGGCTAAGGAGAGAGTAAAGGCTGATTTTGGGGTCTGGAGAGGGAAGAGTGGCAGTCGCCTTAGGTGAGGTATGTACCGTTTCTCCTACCTCTTTCCATCAAGCGTGCTGGACGATGGGAAGAAGAGGCTGGCTGGAAATTGGCTAGAGAGGAACAGCAGAATCTGTGCATGGCACATAAGAGGATGGATTTCTACAGCACCCTGGCAACCGTGGAGAGGAGGTGAAGGAAAGACTATTTCTGGTTTCAGCTGCCAGACTGGAGACACGTTCTTATATAAGTGAGGTCTGTAAGCAAGGTGCAGGAAATTCAGGATTATCTAGCTGAATACCTCTTCTCTACTGTCCTCCTCCCCATCCTTCTTTAACTACTAATGTTGTGGGCACTTTCCAGACTTCTTCACAGAGTAGTATGTAAGCTCCTGGTCTTTTTAAAATTGCTGCCGAAATATAGTATACACACCAATTATCCAATTCTCACGCAGGTCTCAAACAGCTAATAGCCTAAAAATTAGAATTTTATTTTTCTTTAACCAAATGCAGCCATTAACCTTTAAAATATTAAACTCAGTTCTAACTCACAAAATTTTCCTTATTTCCCCACCCAGGTTTTGGTTCTGCCTCTGGCTTTATGGTGGGGGTGGCATGGTGGAAGGTATATTTTATGTGGGAGGCACAGGCAGCCTGGCATTTAATGTCTGACTTTGGGGTGGTGAGATGACTGCTGCTTCTCTGACTCTTGCTTAGCTTGTTGAGAGACTAGAGCAATTACACATCCATAATGGAGTGAGGGCGGGGTGAGCAGGGGGAAGGCGGAGGTGCCAGCTTTCTCTGCTAGACTGTGAAAATGTTCAAAGTGTGGATGTGGATACTCAACTGACAGGGAGAAGAATTAGGATCATTCTTCCATGATAAAAATCCTTTGTGGTTGAATTATTTGACTGAAAGCATGGATGCTCAAGTTCTTTCAGACCGAGAGGCATGACTTTATGTACCTGGCCATGGGTGCCTTCTGACGTTTCATGCTTCCCATTCATTCCATTAAAATGGAGGCACAGTACTCGGTAGGTTCAAATATATTCTGTGTTTGGGAGTACAGAAGTGACATCGGAATGACACGGAAGGCTTCCAGATTTGAGTAGGGCTCAGAGCAGAAAAGGACTCTGCAGCAGGTGCAGTAGCACTCCCATTTTGACGAGGTGCACCAGAAGAAGTTATGGTATTAGAGGTGTCGGTGGTGGGAAGAGATGTGTGGCTTACAGCAAGCCCCAGTAGGATAACTGCAACATAGACCCTAGGGTTCCAGAGCAAAATCATGGCTATCTGTAGGAGAAAGTTGTATATTATTCAAAACACAGCTCCTGGCAGGCTCTTGGACCCTGGTAGAAAGGAGCAACTAAGCATGGGACATCCAGTTACTATGTGGCCCAACCTGCCCATCACAAGCTGAGTATGTTACGTGGACCTGGCTATTTGAATTACTAAAATGAGACAGCCCTTGCAACTGAAAAAACCTAGGGAATTTGTAATTATCCACAACATTCATAAGAATCTTTGGGGCTCCCCAAGATTTCATCCAGAGGCAGAGGAAATCTAGCCATACCCCCACAGAGCAGATATGAGCTGGCATTAGGCTGGAAAGAAATGTTGCTTAAGGACTTCATTTTTTTTTTTAAAGATGGGGTTACCCATGATTTTTATGTAAATGAATTTTGTAATAAAATACTGTTTGCTTACATGTGAGTATGTCTAAGTTTTCTGTGAATTAATAATGTTAAATAAAAATAAAAAACAAGAGAGAAAGCAATTTATCAAACCATGTCTAGGTTTATTTATACCATTTTAAAAAATTCTGGGCAGAATGACAAAAATACTAAGCAGGACTAAAAAATTCTGGGTGAGATTACAGGAAATTTTAAAGAAGAATGTAAGTGGAAAGAAGTAAAGAAACTTGAGGAGTAAGTGAGAAGGTAAGTGTAGTTAAAGGAGAGGAAATAAGAGGCTTTAAAAAGGAATAAGAAAGGAGAGGAGTGTAGGGGAAGCACTGAAGAGGAAGGGGTGTATCTGGGTGTTGGTAATGGTGGTAGAAACGATGGTGGAGTGTCAGCATCTTTTTTCCTAAATCTAATCTTTTCCTTAGAATGAAGTAATAGGTACTTTGACCTTCAGGAGGAAAACATTGAAAACGCAATCTGTTATTATTTACTGGTCTTCCCCTTCTTGCCTCTTCAAAAAACATTCTTTTTTTTTTCAGAGTTTACCTCTGTGGCCTGGCATGGCTACGGTTTGCTGCCTTGTTTAAAAAGACAATTCCAGCTTATTATGAGGAGGTTGACTGTGAGACATAGCAAGACTACCTCCTAAATTTCCCCCAGGAAGTCACAAACCGAGCATGCACAGGCAATAAACCTAGTTCAGTAAGCTTGTCAGTGTACCAAGCCTCATAAAGCATTGATCTATTAGTACCAAACCTCAAATTAGCCACTTGATTTTTAGAACTAGGCTATGAGAACCAAAATAAAAAATTTTCTTCTAAATCTATAGCAGCTCCCAGCAGCTGATAAGCTACCAGCCGCTAGTCTTATGAACAGATATTCTGGGATTCCTATTTATAGCAGCCATCTTGTCACGTGGGCAAGCCACATTTTCTGGCAATGTTGCTTACTGTGTCGTGGAGCTTTACTTTTGGAATGCTCAACTCCTTTTAGTAAGCTGGAATGGGTTTTTAACCAGTCCAGCATGGAATCCTGGAATGTGAATGGTGAAAGGGGTTTTGAGGCTCTCCTAACCTAACTCCCTTACATCTCCGAGGGGCAATCAAGGCCCCTAGATATGAAAAGACTTGTTAGTTGCAGAGTTAGGAATACACCTCTGGTCTCTTGACTGCAAGTCTAATGCTCTTAAGATAAATTCAAACTGAGGATTTTATTTTGTTTTGTTTTGTATGAGGTGGGTGGGTTTGGGATATGGGAGGGCTTTACTTTTTAAAGTTATAGTTTAGCTAATAATTTTATAGTATGTAAGACTCCTATATTATTTGCATGACCTAGAGGGATGTGTGTGAAGATTTATATTCTCTCAGCATTTACTGCTGGTATTAGTAAAACAAATGAGAAGGGCATGATCTGAGTGATGCATGCAGGTATACTTTGTTGACCATGGGTACACCTTGGACGTGTGTGACTTTGCATACGTCACTACACTTTCCTAAAATGGTTTCAAAAAAATAGTTTTGAGCCAAATTCGTTCCTATGCTGAAGGTATCTTAAATTGAAAAACATTTATGAGAATGTGTTATTCAAATTGTTTTCAGTAATTGCCATGTCCTGAGTCTAGAGGAGCTGTCCTCTTTCATATACACTTGTTACTAGGAGCTCTTTATAGGCAGCATTCACAGTCTGCTCTATGGAGTTATGCTCCAGGGCACGATTACCATAGAACACATCATAAATGGCACCCTCACTGGCCTTGAGCAATGTGGGGACCTTATTACAATGTATATTTAATTCTTGCTAGACCCTTGGTATGTGCATTGTGTAGTTGTATTCATACTTGACAGAACATCTCCCTGGTAAATCTTGGTAAAATGCCTCTTGGCTTTTCAAACTTCACAGAACATACTTATCTCTTAAACAGACTATTTTTTACTGATATTTATAAAAACATACATTAATATTCCTAAAATCCAACAAAATACTTTTAACAAAGTATTGTGTGGAAAATTCTTGATTTGCCTTTTAAACTCGACTGATGGAAAGTCAGAATCACATGTGGGAAAAATGCACCAAATGTTGACATGGAGGAACTTGGAGGTCATAAGGGGGCGTTTTGGGTGTTGATGATCCTGAAAGAGGCATCAGGGGTCATACTCAGTGTGAGCCACTGGCTACCATGTGCCACTGCGGGCTGAGCTGGTCCTGAGAGTGTTTCCACGGTGAATGACATTGCACATCCAGCAGAACAAGTTCTGCACTTCACACTTCCTTTGCATGGGGTTTTTCAAGAGCTCTTTGGCAGCCTCTTAATCCATAGCTTCAACATCAACCTCCTTTGCAAGAGCGAAAATTTTCACCTTCCCTTCAGCTACCTCTTCAAAGTCTTTGACATAGATCACAAATTATGGGGTTTGTCTCTTACATGCAGACTGCCTCATTTATGGAGGAACTTTTTGCTATTACTTGTTGCTGAACTCTAGAACTGTTCCTGACTCATAAAAATTTTAATCTGATGGTGGTAGCAAAGTGCCAAGCTATATTTCTGATCCTCCCTTGCAGATAAGGGTAGCCATGTGATGCAATTCTAGCCAATGTAAATGGAAGTTGATGGGAAGGGCTTCTGGGAATGCTCCTCAAAAGGGAGGCATGTGTCTATTTACCATAGGTTTTTTTCCTTCTTCCTTTTGACTGGGCATGATGGCTGGAGCTTCAGCAGCTGTCTTGAGAACATAAAGACGTGAGGGGCATATCCAGAGTCTGCTGAAATAGAAATGTAGAAACAGAAACCTGGGTCTCTAATGCCATTGTTGAGCACCATACCAGCCCTGGACTGGCTTCTTTTGGGCTTCTTTTCTATGAAAGAAAAACAAGCGAAGATACTACTTTTTGGGTTTATAACACAATTTCAAAGGATAAATAAATCTTGCTCATTTTAATCCAGCTTTTCCTCAGAACATACCTCCTCCCCCCCACCAATTGAAATGACCTTTCATACCCCAGCCAAGCCAAGTTGTCCATTTCCTTCAGGACCTTTCTCAAACTCACGTCCTGTAAGAAATCTTCTTTGACTTCATCTTCCTCTCTGATCATTTTTATAATTGCCAATGTTTTATTTATTTACTTTTGTTCAACTGGTCAATCTTTCCTACATGTCATATTTTATTCAATGTAGTCAATTTTGTGTGTTGTACATCACTCAAGATGGAAAGTCATTGGGCATAGATATCTATTTTACTTCCTTTTGCTATCTCCCATTATTTCCATCATTAAGTGAGTCTCAGAAGAATACCAATAAAATTCTTCTATGAATACCAACAAATATATACTGAATAAATGACTGGTGGATAATTGAGCAATTCTGATCTTGTTTGTTCATGTGAACCAGGCCTGGATGGGGGAGCAGGCGGTTGTCCTACTGCCTCATCCTACAATTGGCTCCAGCATTTCCCCTTTCCTACTGAAGGAGAAAAGATGACTCCTACTCTTTCAGGAATACTCATTCAAGTCTGTGTCTCTGCTTTTCCAGGGATTTTATTTTTTAACTTTATATCATTCTTTTAAAGCAAAACTGGAGAAGAGTACCAAATGTTATGGGATCCTTCCTGGATATTAGTTATAAACCTGACATTTTTGAAGTTATTTCTCTGCCTGGAAACAATCCCCTTGTCTGAGCTCACCCTATTGTACTTATCACTCAAATGGCTGCTCAAATTCTTTCTTTCTTAGGAAGTCTTATTCAATGCATGATGGCAAGTCTACTCAATATTTGTTCATTCAGTAAAGATATGTGAACCTACTATGTGCTCAATACTCTGAGATGCTGCTGGGAGATGGAGATCCAATATAAAACACATTTGACCTGGAGGAATATACAGTCTGATTAGGGAATTAACATCCACAGAATTCAGTAAGAATGTACATCCTGTCATAAAGCGGTTTAAGAGTAAATGTATCCTCCCTTTTGCTCCTTGCATTACTTCTCCCTGTCAAAGAGGAGTACAAATCAATGTACTCATTAAGTACCTACTGAATTCTCTCCTTACTGGTCAGTATACTTTCCATATCTACTCTCTTTTGCCTGTTTGTAATGTAAGTTCTACATTATTAAATTTGTGAATTTGTAATTGGGTTGTTTGTTTTAAGTATCAATATGTCAATCAAAGAGAAGATAATAAGCACTTATTATGAGGTCAACATTGGGTTAGATATTTTGGGAGCACAAGAAGACTTAAATATAGGGCATGGTCTTGCCCCCTTTCTTCACCATCTAGAAAGTTTCCTTCTCCAAGACTTTCTTATTCTGCCCTATCCCTGACAGTGTTATTCATTCTGTGTTTCCATAGCAGTGATAATGATGACTAAAGTTAATTGAAGCAAGTAAATGCCAGACACTGTGCTAAGTACTTTATTTGTATTATTTCATTTAATCCTCCCATCAAGCCTAAGAAGTAGGTACTATTATTATTCTAATTTTATAGATGAGGAAACTGATGTATAGTTAACAAATTAACAAATCTGACAAAGGCCACACAACTAGTAAACGGGAGAGAAGCATTCCAATGTGAGTAGTCTAGTATTATCACCTCCAGTTTAAAGATAAGGGAACCAATGCTTGGGGAGGTTATGTAACATAGCCAAGGTCAGAGTTATCAGGTGACAGAGCAAGGGTTGGAACCCAGATTTCTGGAGACAGATGGGCCTCTATGTTATTCTGACTCAAGAAGCTAAGAGGGTAAGAGAGAGCAAGGTGATCCATGGTACTACCAGACATTCTGGACTTCCAAACACATTCTTCAAGTCAGGATACCTTAACCTTGTCTATTATAAGAGTAAACAGGTCTCTTTTTCTTCTGCTGCATTATAGTGGTAATATTTTTACTTGTGCAGAAATAAATAGACATTCTCTTCTTTTTCTGATTCAGATATAATGAGTAATAAAGAAATAAAAGCTTGGTCTTTAGTAAAGGGCTGGTCTCTCTTGATTTTTAAGGCTGTGTCTCAAGCAGGAATTTTATAGAGTGGTAATGTTTTGAAGAGGCTTATATGTTCTTGCCAACATGTTCAATATTGTATCAGTCAAGATTTTGACAGGAAACAGATGGCACACTAAGATTGGGTAATTTGAGGAGAGTTTGATAAAAAAGGTTATTTATAAAGATGTTAGCAAAACTTAGGAAAAGCAGCAAGGGTACCTGTGAGCTAATACAGTCCCTGTTATCATCCCTAGTCCTGAAGAGGTAAGTGGAAGGAGACATCAGGGACTCTCAAAGAGCGTGCTGTTGGAGGAGGCTGCCCGGCAGGTGCAGTGGCCTGCAGTGGAGGAAAGCAGCCAACTCGTGGCCCAGCATGTGGAGCCCTGGGGAGTAATCACCCACTCTCACTGCCTTTCTGCCTCTCATCTCCTGACACTGACTCCCACTGGCTGAATCCATCCAGAGCCAAGGGGAAGAGGCTGTATTGATGTAGTCCAAACATGTGAGCCTCCTGTGGCAGAGAGCAAGGTTGAGAAGGGTGGAGAATAAACTAGAAGTCTAAAAGTGAGGTAAGGTGCATATTAGGGAAGTTCTCCTGTCTCTGCCACTTAGGTGGTTCTCCCTCTTTCTGTTAAACCTCACAGGTGGTAGAAAACCTAGTGATGGGTGTGATTAGTATGTGATGGGTGTGATTAGTATGTGAAATGAGAGAGAATAGGAAGTAGCATGAATTTAAATATCTTCCTTACCCGAGGGAAATGGAGAAATATCCTACTTCGTCCTACCATTCTCAAGGACAGGGTTTCAAGATTCCATAAATCACACAAGGTTTAAAATAAACAAATTTATTGACTTAAGATCAAGATGTTGACAAGAAATTCAAACCAGTTTATGAGAAAGTATTTTATTGACACAGCTCTGACAGTCCATTTGAGGAATCTTGATCTGGTGAGCTGTGTCCTCTCTATTTCTGCACGCCCACAATACAATGGTCTCTGGAATCAAGGAATAAAGGGTCAGCTTCCAGCTTTGCCTGTCACTAGGGCATAACCAGGGCAAATTAGACCATCTCAGCTTCTCCACCTGTGAATTAAGGAAGGTAATCATACCTCTCTTAAAGGGTTGTTGGGAAGAAGTTGAGCATAGTGTCTGGCACATAGTAAGTGGTTCATAAATGTTAGATATTCTAGCTTTGGTAAGTTGGGGTATTTCATCAACAAAGGGCAGACAATCCTTTCCTAATTAAGGAAATGATACCTAGGTTAGAATACTGGCTTTTTAAAAGTGAAAGTGGAGTTTGAAAGGGGGTATGTGCATTCTCTAGAAAAGGATTAATTTATGGGTCTTTTTATGGCACATGCTACAGCACAAATTAAATCAAAGTTTCCCTCAAGTGTGTGGCAACTGAGATTCAAAAGTGCTTTGAGACATTGAAGCAGAGTAGAAGTTAAGAACTGAGAAGCAACAGGGGAGGAGGAGAGGCTGTTTTTATTTAACCCAGGGAATTTTCCTACAGCTGTGGCAACCAGTTCAAACCCTGAGAGTCATATACAAAGAGAGTGTACACAGCTGTCATACTCTTCCACGACTATATTATACCCAGAATTTAATTTTTTTCTTTTTGGTAATACCCTTTCCCCCACCCCAACAATATGCCTCTAATGACCTGGTGGCGTAGGCGTGATCAAATGGTCCTAAACACAGAGACATAATGAGATGGCTGTTCAGCATATAAGAGAGTTCATTTTCTTTTTAATAAAAAATATTATCTTTATTAAAACTTAACTAACTTAGGCCTCACAATTTGAAATAATAAAGCAATAATAAAACAAAATATAAACACTCTTATCTGATTAATATTTCTGTTTAAGTAACTCTTGACTGTTCCTAAGAGTTATTATTGAGAATGCTCTTTGTCAGAATTATAAAGTGGGCTTTTCCTACTCTGAGTTCCTCTTTTTATTTGGTGTCAAAGGCTCTGGGAGTTTTCTTTTGCCCTGTTCTTTTATATCCTCATGTCATGTTTGAAAGTAATTTCTTTCTGACTCTTCTTGTATTTTCTACTGGGGGAAGTTTTCTTCCCACTTGTATTAGTTTCCCATCTGCTAAAACAAATATCATGCATTGGTTGGCTAAAACAATGGAAATTTATTGACTCATGGTTTTGAGGCTAAGAGAAGTCCAAAATCGAGGTGTTAGGAAAGTAATGCTTTCTCCCTGAAGACTGTGGCATTCTGTGACTGGCTGTCAGTGATTCTTGGTGATTCCTTTCTGTCACATGGCAATGCACATGGCTATCTATTCTGCTTTCTCCTCTGAGTTCCATTGACCTCATTGAGTTCTGGCTTCTTCCCATGGCTTTCGCCTTCTGTGTCCAATTTCCTTTACTTATAAGGACTTGGATTAAGGCCCACTCTCATTCAGTGTGGTCACACTGATAACATCTGCAAAGTTCCTATTTATTAATGGCTTCACACACAAAGGACCTGAACATATCTTTTGTGGGGGACATAATTCAATCCCCGATACCACTGAATCCCCCACTTTTTTGGTATTTCCTCCAAGGCAACCCACCATCATGATGACACAGACATATGGTATTTTTTTCCTACTTACTAAATCTCAGATATAATTCCCCTGTAATAGAGTCTTACCTTTCCCTGCATCTTTCCAAATTAAATTGGTTAATTTACTCTGAAAAAGAATGAGTTATTTATTTTCTGTACAAGAGATTGCTTTTCAGTACAATAAACACTTTTAAAAGTTTCTGAATTTTTTAAAACCAGAAATAGAACCAAGTTTTTAGTTGTTTCAATATCATATGCCTTCTGAAGAAGGCCAAAATGACACTTTCTTGAGTCCATTGAATAGGAAAATAAATTTCAATAGAGCCTCAGATAGGCTGGCCCTGAGGAATTGAAGCCTCTGCTCCTATACACAAGCAGGCCTAAGGGCAAATATCTACATTGGATGAAAGAGCTGGGAGAGGATATTGTATCAATCTTTGTGCATCCTGGGAAGTTGGAGAAGAATATTTCCTGTTCTCAAGGAGGCAGTACGATTCTGCCTCCTATAGTGAAGATGAATAAGAGGATCAGAAGTTCTTTGTACACAAATTCTGGGGTATAGAATTGCTGTCTGGGGTAGTTTGAAGGAAGCCTTATGGAAGGCAAGGTCAACTCAGTAGTTAGGCTCTATGAAGCAAGACTTCAAACCTATTTTAGCAAAGATTTGGGATTCATAGCTTTGAAATTGATATTCTTTTCTTATCCAAAGAATTGACAATAGTGTCTGTTCACACAAGAGAACCAGATGATTAATTGGTTGAGGGGGCCTATAGAATACAAACATTGTCCTAGCTCCCATTTAACAAGCTAGATGAGTCAGTCTTAATGAATGCTGACTAAGGGATATGGAACAAACTGGTGCCAAGATAATCTCTCTCTTCCCACTACCTTCAACTGGAAGCTGGTGCTGTCTGCTGCTAAACATGAGCTATGGTACCCCAAATATATGCCTTATAAGCTGGCCCTGGGAAGATAGGTAGAACTTTGCTTTGTTGCTGGTTCTGGAACAATAAACATGGTAAGCCCACCTATATTCCACCTGTATCGATTACCTACTATTACACAACAAGTCACCCCAAAACTTAGTGGTTTTAAATGATAATTATTTATTTCTTACAATTCTATGGGTTGGTTGGGTTCAACTAACTGGCTATTTCGCGCCACATGATGTCAGCTGTAATCACTTATATGTCTGTGTGCTTCTGGAGGCTCAATGGTGCAAGATGACTTTACTCACATATCTATCTGGTGTTTGGTGTTGGCTATTGAGTAGGACCTCTCTTTACATGTGGTGTTTTCAGCAGAGTAGTTGAACTTATTTACATGGTGACTCAGGGCTCCAATCAAGAGTGAAAGGAGAAGGTGTCTGGCTATTAAGGCCTGGGTTCAGAACTAAAACAGCATGAATCACGTCTATCACATTCTATTGGTCAAAGCAAATCACACGTTCATCCCAGGTGTAAGGGGAAGACCTCTTAATGGTCATGTGAAGTATCTATTGGTGGCCATTTTGCAGACAATATACCACAAACTCTGCCTTAGTTTATCAGGCTGCTATGACAAATACCACACACTGTTTGGCCTAAGCAACAGGCATTTATTGGCTCATGGTTTTGGAGGGTAGAAGACCAAAATCAAGGTCTCAACAGGCCATGATATCTCCTGAGATCTGTAATATTCTGGTGACAGTTTGCTTCAGTCCTTGGGGTTTCTTGGCTCGCATCTCTGCCTCCCATCACATAGCGATCTTTCCTTACGTCTGCTCTTCCAGTTTCCACTGACTATCATTTTCTGATTCCTCTCTGGCCTTCTCTGGACTCCTGGCTTTTGGATTCTTCTCTTTATAAGACTACCAGTAATATAGTATAAGATCCACCCTAATTCAGTTGACCACATCTTAACTATAAATAACATCTTAAAAATGTCCTGTTTACAAATGGTTTCACACCCACAGGAATGCAGATTAAGATTAAGGACATATTTTGGGCAGGTACTACATAATTCAATCTACCACACAACCCATGGCAAGTAAGTGACATTAGAGCTGGTGGACAAGCACAGCACCTCAGACACCAAGACTAAGGCACACACAGAGACACAGACAAAGGTATATCTGCACTTTTCTGAATTCCATAAAAGCAATAGTATCCTTTTTTACCTCACTAAGATTGTCGAATCAGGTTTGTAGGTGACCCAATAATCACATATACAGAGATCTTTTTGACTCATTCTACAAAGTAAGCTGTCACATGGAGAAAAATCAAGAGAAAATACATATGTGACACTGAAATTCTTTCATGAATCCCGAAAAGAGAAAGATTATGTTTTTGAATTATCCATTCCTGTGGGTGTGACTCTTTTGATTGGATTATGTCAGGAGTGAGGTGTGACTCAGGTTGAGTCTCCACCCTCTTTCTGGGTCTGATATAAACAGAGACATACACACAGAAACATGAGAAAAGGAAACCACCATATTTGATCCTGCCATGTGAGAAAAAGGACTGCAGGAAAGCAGAGAAGCCCCAAGAGGCTGAGAGAGGTCCCAGAGTCTGGAACCAGAACACAGCAGCATGGAAAGAGGCCCCCAATGTGCTGGGCCCTCAGAGCAGCCCACAGCTGAAGAGACAAACCCTATGCCTGGTTGCCCACAGCTGAGCTCTGGGAGATGGTATATTCCTGGGCAGAGATCGGCAGCCACCTTGCTTTACCACGTGGCAGCTGACTTTGATAAGAAAGCATCTCTGATGGTGCCTTGATTCTGACATTTCATAACCTTAGAACACTTTTACCCCAAATAAATCCCCTTTATGAAAGCCAACCCATTTCTAGTACTTTGTTTTGGCAACCCTTTGACAAACTAAAACACAAATAATTATTTAATGACCTTAGAGATTCTTTAGCTCAGAGTATCACCTAAAATGTGACCACTGTTTTCAAAGTTAAAGAGACTTAATCATAGCGGAAAATAAAGAAGGCTTTGGAGAGTCCATCCTAGAGTTGGATCCTGACTCCATGACCAACAAGCTTTGTGGTCTTGGAAAAATCCCCTAACTTCTATGAGCCTCATTTCCCTCATCTATAGTATGGGGAAAATATCCATTTGAAAGAATTATTGAGGTATCTACCACAAAGCTTCTCACCCTGAAAGTGCTTAGTCAATATTAACGTCAAAATATGGTCTTATACTTTAGTATTACTTAAGAAACAGACAGCCCCTCTACTCATACCCTCTTCAAGGTTATGAAAAAATTATTGAAAAGTACGACTCTTTTCAACTCCATGTGTACCTGGGTGGATCCTTCTCCTCTTGGTTGGTTGGTTCAGTGAAGAAAGTCTTTAGGTTATTTTTCCTTTTTCCTGTCTTTCTCCCTTTACTCATGACCAAATTTACTATTTCCCAAGTTGAAAGTTCAGGAATTTAACAGTGCTAACCATAGGGGCATGGATTCATATTGACTATCTCCAATAAGCCTTATTCTGTCTCGGTTCTACTCTCCTTGAGGGAGATAAAAATTACAGGTTAAGATATAAAAAGTAGATCCCAAAACTATCCTGTCAGGAAGAGACGCTATGGGATTTTATGACTAAACATCCTTAATTTCTTGGGACACTACTTCTCTCAATTGTTTTGCTTATTATAAAACCATTGGTCAGCTCTTATTCTACTGTGCCTAAATTTCATGATGTGGTGTTAAGGACACTGTAGATATTCAAATTAGAAAGTGGATTTGCTGGCCATCAGTTTCTTAATGTGCCTTCCTTGGAAATCCTATTTCCATGGCCTCAAAGACAGGTGAGGACTCTGAATTCTCTTTGTCAGTTCTTTTTCTGATTGCCAAGTACTGTTTTGTTATCCTTTCTTATTTGATCAGTTACTACATGAACTATCATCTTATTTTTATATTGAATGGATCTTCCTTTTTGAAGAAGAGAAAAAAAATTAAGATGCTAAATAAACAGGAGTGCCAAATACCTGCTCTTACTAGATTAGACTCCACATTCTTTCTTCTCATACTTTCTTATCTAATTACAAGAGCAAGTGGCTGGGGAGAATCCATTGGATATTGTGAATTTCTCCTCTTTTAGGAAGAATAGACTTTGCTCCTCTATCCATTCAGTAAAATTCAGAAAATCTCTATGCATCTTGAAAATAAATGCATTGACAATGCTAAATGACAGGAGTGCTTGCAGAATTCCAGGTGGGCAGCCTCTAAACAAGATCTCTCTTAGAAGCTCTTTGAAGATAGAGATAAAATATATGTTTTCCCTTTGCTTCATATTATAACAGAAACACTTTACATTTCTGTTTCATTTTTAACTGACTGGAGAAGATTTTGTTTTCAAGTCCTCCTGCCCCAAATCCCTTCTTCCCTCACCCTCCCTCAGTCCTTCAAGGACATAGATAATGATGAATAAACACACAGTTATACTAGTAGAGTTGGATTAAATTGCTTCTAAATTAATTCCAAATTTAACTTCACATAAAGCAAAGGCTCTTTTTGTGTAAGATGAATAAGCATTACTCAATTGACCAGTTTTTAAAATTTTTCTTTCATGAGTTCAGTTTTTCTTTAGGTTGCTGCAAAGTGAGGTCTTCTCCTAGTATCAACCTTTGTTGTATATCAGTTCCCCAGGAAGTAGACTCTGAGAAGGAGACAGGAATTTAAAAGGGGTGTTATTGATGCCAGGTGGGCTTCCAGGTCCTTGGCCATCACAAGAAAGAATTCAAGGATGCGCCACAGTTAAGCAAGCAAGTAAAGAGTTTAATTCAAAATGAAAGTACACACTTGAGACTTGAGTGCAAGAGTGCTCAAGGAGGAGACGCACCCGGGGCTGGGAATGTGGCTTTATTAAGGCTCCCTCCCCCTTCCTTCCTCCATGGAAATGAAGACTTGTAAGATGCGACATTGTCATTGATCCTGTCGTATGTAAAAGAAGGAGTGGAAGCACAACATTTTCATTGGTTCTATATGTCTGCCGGCCTGAGTGGGTGTCAGGAGAGGGGATAGGAATGGGCTTATCGTTATCTATTGTCTTCAGGTACCAGTCCTTGGGCAGTCTCCTCTTCCCTTGTAGGTTGGACTTTTGGTTGCTGTTGGCATCTTGGCATCTCTGTTTTTTTTTACAAGAGCAACTGCACACAGGAGTTTTACACAGAACTGGCTGTTTTATCCTTACTAACCTGGTGCTTTCCTGCAACATCCTTTTTTTTCCCCCTCAGGTCCCTGTTCTAGCCTGCCTCATTATTGGGATCAACATGTGGGGGGGATGGGAAGGAAGCAGCATTGGCCATAGGAGATGATGGACTATGATACAGTCTCAATGAAGGCTGAGGAGCTTGGAGGCTAGGATGGCCCTACAGAGTTGTCCAAGTTCAGTGAGGCTCCCAACTATGTTGATCAGCCATTCAATATGGAAGTTTCCAGGAAAAGTATGTGGCTTGTTTGAGGAAACTTTCTTCATAGGGCAGTTCCTGGAAAGAGAGAGAATAAGCTGAGAGTTGAGGGCTGAAGCTGTTTGATATTATTTATGAATTCCAGAAAAGGTATTGATTATGCTTGTAAACTGGTCTATTCCTTTGGGTGTGACACCCCTTGATTGTATTAAATCCAAAGGTTTTATGTTTATTTGATTAAATCAAGATTAGGGCTTTGATTTGACCACGTCAGTAGGGCTTGACTCAGGGTTGGGTCCCTGCCCCCTTGGTGGGCTGATAGAAACAGACACTCACTCAAGAAGACACAGAAGAAGATACACAGAGGAAGAGAGCTGCATAGACACAGAAGAGGACTTTGATCCTGCGGCCCCAGAAAGAGAGATGAGCCATTCGCCTAATAGTTTGTAGCTGAAGAGAACAGAACAGCTGAGCCCTATGCCAGCCTACAGCTGAGACTGGAAGAAGCTTGGCCCATGGAGCCTTAAGAGGAAAGAGGAAGGCTGAACCCTTGCAGAGATGGTCCACCATCTTGCATCAATATGTGGCAACTGACTTTGGTGAGAAAGTACCTGTTATGGTACCTTGAGTTGGACTCTTTAGGGCCTTGTAACTATAAGATTTTATCCCAAATAAATACCCTTTATAAAAGCCAACAGATTTCTGGTACTTTGCATCACCACCCTTTGGCTGACTAATACAAGGACTATGAGCTGCCATACTTCCAGAAGCTGGAAGACTGAGTCCTTCAGTCCCATAGGAATTCTGGACAGTATATCACGGTCATGGTGACACCGTAGACATGGGCAACTGGATCCCTGCCCAGAACCCTGCACTTCAGAGGAACTCACACAGGCCATCCTTAAGCCTTGCTCCTTCACAGTGAAAGAGATCTGAGGGGCAAAAAAGATATCCTCATTCAGAGTCCACATCCTTCCTGACTGCCCTTCAATTTCTCAAGACCCTGCAATTATTTCCCCAAATAGCCTCAAGCTTTCACCCACAAGGGTGACCAAGGGCTGTTTGGGAGGGTAGGCATATAGAACAGGGTATCCACAAATACCCACACAACGCCCTTCATATGTAGGGCAGAGTCGGGGGATGAACAGAGCAGAGCATCTGGGGATGTCATTTCTTCTCATGCCCTAGGTCCTGCAAATGTTAGGGGTAGGCCAATCTTTTTGATAGTTAGTCCTTATATAACTGAAGAATTAGAGACAGCGAATGAACTTCTTGTTACAGAGAGGCATGGGGCTAGACACAGGCCTGGAACTCTGGTTATTGCCACTAGGCCAGCTGCCCCACTCACTACACAATACTTAGGCAGATGTAGAGGGCTAAACTTTTTCTTATAGCTTTGGTCTTTTCATAAAAAATAGTGAGAACAACTCATGTCCCTTACTTACTTTATCTCATAGAACTATTTGTAAGGATTAGAGTAAAAGTCTGTAAGCCCTTTGCAATTCCCTGGAGAAAGGTGCTGTAAAAATACAAACTATTCTAGTAAAATCACACTAATCCTAGAGGCCAGAGAGTAGAGTCTTTGCCTCATGGGTTCTGCTGGCTTCCTTAAATGCCAGACTTAACACTGAAGCACTCTATGATTGATAGGCCAGTAGTCACTAAAAGATTATGAGCTTTTGTAAATGGGTGACTAGCTTCTGAAGAAAGCCATATATATTTTACCTGATAACACTCAAGTAAATAATTATAAATGTAGATGTCAGTAAATTGAGGAGTTTTATGTCTTGAAAATTGGTGCTGCAATTTCTTTTCAGCTGCCACTGCTAAATCCCCTGTTTACTGAAACACCTTCCAAAGTTCTCTTGAAGTTAACTCAGTATTCCAGGCTATCTATTTCTCAGCAGCATACAAACCAAAAGGATGACTCTTGCAAAAATCCTCAAGAGGCAAGGTAAGTTTTTGCATCATTTAACAACTCTGCTCAAATTGTATGTAAGCCACCCCACCCCAAACCAGCAACCATAGGACTGTTCTCCATTACTACCCCACAATGTTATATTGTGTTCAATTAAATTCTCATTTAACTTTATTATATTTCTGAGTTATCGTTTTGCTGGTTTCTTAAAGACTTTCTGTTTAAAGGATGAGCAAATGATCTGGAATTATGAATAAATGCTCACTGTAAAATATTGTCCTTGTTTCATTTAAATAGAAATAGTCATGAATTTTGTTCTGTGTCCCAACTTCTTAATAAGCAAAGTTGACAAAGTGCTTAAAAAAAAAAAAAAAAAAAGAACCCAGAATTCCAGAAACTGTGTATATATCCTGTGTAAGTATATATGTATTTAAGCAAAACAATCTCCCCTTCCAGGAATTATCTGTTAATGGCAAACTATATAGTTAAACAAACAGACTTTAGATACTATCAGAAATGTTTCTCTGGATGAAGCACAGAATCAGAGGAAGTGGCTGTATTGTCACTCACCATCTCTGCATGGCAGGCCTCAGTTTCCTACCTACAAAAACAAGAGGTTGGGGAGTTGGGCAGATCATTGGTTCCCAGTCTGAGTGTAGTGCTGGAGTCCTTGAACTATTTCAATATTTCAAAAGGGCTAATTGAAATAGTTTTTAAAAGTCTGTGTCAAGGCTACATGGACTAAATAAAATAGAAAATTATTTTGTTTCTGGCTGAATACTATCTAACTTAGTGCAGTAACTGAGATTTTCTTATACTAAACAGAATAGGGGAAGTAATTAACCATTAGGTTGAATCATATAAAACTGCTGATATTTGACAGCTTTTTTTGTTTTTGTTTTTTGTTTATTTTTACCTAAAACAACTACAATTTCATACGGTTTAAACTAACACATTTACATGCGTTTTAGCATGGGGGTGGTCTATCATAGAGGTAAAGAACGTTGACTTTGAGATCAGACAGATGCATTCAAATCTCAATTCCACTGACTATGTGATCTTAAGTCACGCAACCTCAGCTGGCTTCATTTTCCTCATATATGAAATAGTGATCAACACTATCTTGCAGTTATTTTTTAATATCAAATGTTATAGTGTGTCTAAAATGCTTATCATAATGCCAGGCACATAGTAAATCTGGAATATTTCATTGTTATTAGCTTCAGTAAACTAAGTTAATTGAAACAGAGTACATTGTCACAAAATAAGATGGTTTCCTGGTGACCAAAATGTTGGAAACTACTGGATTCAATAATATCTAAGATATTCTATGATTCATATATACTAATTAGGTACTCAAAATGGTAAAAATCCATCACTCGTTATCATTATCAGATTCTTTCTGTCATATTTCCACGAGATTCTTGGCAGTATTTCCAGGCTGGGATAGCTTTTGAAGTTGAAGATTCTAGATGTTCAGGTACCAGCATAATTAGTGGAAGGTCTTGTCTCACTCAGGCCACAAAGATCTGCTCTCCTCAGTCAGAACCTGTAAGACACTTTCTCTTGACTATCATCAAAAGAGAATAAAGCTGCATTCAAGGATAAAACCAACACATTAAATTCTGTGTGTGTATGTGTGTGTGTGTTTGCATAAATGTACACATGGCTCTGTGGACATTGGGAAGTGCCTCACTGAATTTATTTGAAATTTTCAAATAAATTTTCAAATACTTTGTGTTGAGGGAACTTTCATCACTAAATATATTTAAGGTGGGAATATTTTGTGTCTGAAATTTAGCTGGATTAACAATCAAACTGCATGGAAATATAAAAGTTTTCTTTAAATGCCCATGGTAGAGGCATTTATCATATTTTGTGGCTGCCCCATGTCTAGTGAATGCCATTACTGTGTTTGGAGAGTTAGCAGCTTTTTTAAGCCCTGTTTTCCAAGGTAGAAACCAAAAAACTAGAATTTTCATTTTTGCTGCTTGATCATAAGGATATGCCTGTGTGTCAAAAATCAGCTGCCTGTATGCAAGATTCTAATTCAAAATTATCAAATTAGAGATTTCATTTCTGGAATGGGAGAAAGAGGAGCTTCATGGACCCTCTTCACAGTGAAACAACCATAACTGGTAAAATTACAAACACACACACACACACACACACACACACACACACAATCCCAAAACAATCATTTAAATCTCTGGAAATTGTCTTAAGGGCATAGAGTAAATGAAGAAACATTTATTCAAGAAAATCTTCTACACCTTGAAAGTCTATGTCTTTGAGCCATGGCTTGCTTCCTCCCTGCCTCTCCATCTTTCCAGCTCACCAAGATGGAAGCACTAATTTGGGTGGCACAGCCAAGAATGCAGGACTCCGCCCCTCTCAGCAATCAGTTGAGGGCTATGGTATCTCCTCAGAAGGGGGAAGACACCAGTATTTCTCACCCCCACTGCTCCATGTTGCAGAAACTCTATTTTGGGCAAGAGAGATGGAGCGGTGATGAGTTCTCTTCCTTCACCCAGATCCCACTTGTAGAGTGCATGCACTATCCCAGGCATGGCAAGCTGAGAATATTGGAACCCTGGTTGGTCCTCCCCAGATGACTTGTCGGGTAGAGTTTCCACATCAGGAAAGGTTAGATGAGAAGACCAGATGCAACTGCCCCTACACAGCACTCCACTCATGTGGCAAGGGTGTCACTTCAACAGAAATGAGCCACCATCCCTGCTTCCAGCCCTGGAGCATTAGTGCAGAGGTTTACAAAAAATTGTTTTGAAGTATATCATTCATACATGAACACACATAAACAATAAGTGTATAGTAAAAGCTCTGAACTTATAAAACAAACATGCATATTTTCATACAGGGCTTCCATACATCACCCCACCACTGACACCTTGCATTGTTGTAAAATATTTGTTACAAACTATGGAAGAGCACTGTCAAATTGTTTCTATGAACTATAGCCCATATCTTACATTTGGTATATTTTCCCCCAATCCATCCAATTATTAACACCCTGTATTAGTATTATGTATTTGTTATAGTTCATGAGAGAACATTCTCATATTTGTTCTGTTAACCACAGTCCATCTTCTACCACAGGATACCTGTGTTATACCATCCCATGCTTTGTACAATCCATTCAAATTTTATACTCCATTGCTTTCATTTTCATCACAGAGTTGTGCTGTCATCATCTCAGTCAATTTTAGAACATTTTCATTACTCCAAAAAGAAGACTCCCATACCCCCTGTGACAATCTGAATTTCTTTCTTGAATACCCAAAAGAGAAAGATTATGTTTTTTAACTAATCCATTCCTGTGTGATACCCTTTTGACTGGACTACATCAATGAGGTGTGACTCAGGTTAAGTCTCTGCCCTCTTGCTGGATCTGATATAAAAGAAGACACAGAGACAGACACACAAGAAAAGAAAGCTCTGCCATTTTTGACTCTGCAATGTGAAAGAAGGACTCAAGGATGTCTAGTGAGGTTTGCCTGCAGCCAAAGTTTGAACATGAAACCCCCAAGAGGCTGGGCCCATGGAGCAATTCAAGGTTGAGGAGACGTGCCCAGGCTGAAGAGGTAAGCCATATGCCTGATAGCTCACAGCTGAACTCAGGAAGACAATGGAGCAATCAGGACTGAGGGAGGAGGCCCGGTAAAAGATAAGCCCTATGCCTGGTTGCCAACAGCTGAGCTTCAGGAGCTAGGCTCCAAGAGACAGTGAGCCCAGAAGGGAAGGCAGAGACCTAGGCAGAGATTGGCTGCCATCTTAGTCACGTGGCAAGAATTTTCTAAAGAATTCTCTTTGGTATTTTCATGTGGATTTGCTGGTAACAAACTCTAATTTTCTAATGTTGTTAATGTTTGTTTGCATGGAAATATTTTCATTTTGTTTTCAGTTTTGAAGGATAATTTCATTGGATATAAATTTTTAGTTTAGCAGTTATTTTCTTTCAGCACTTAAAGATGCATATTCCATTGTCTTTTGACTTCTATTATTTCTTTGGAGAAGTTAGCTATCAGTCTTATTGTTGCTCCTTTGTAGGTAATATTTCACCTCCCCCGCCCCTCCATGTCCTCTACAGTCTGGTTGCTTTTAGGATTATTTGCATGTCTTTGGTTTTCAGCAGTTTTACTATTCCTCTTGCTTGAGGAATTTGGTTCTTTCTGAGCCTATGACATGATGTCTTACATTATTTTTGTAAAATTTTACATTGTTGGCCTCCATTATTTCTGAGAAGTCAACCCTTAATCTTATTTGGGTTCCCATGTACATGATGAGTATTCTTCTCCTGCTGTTTTCTTTCTCTCCTCCCATCATGGGACTCCAATGACATGTTTTGAACTTTTTCTCCATGTCCTTCATGTCTTGTGGGTTCCTTTATTTCTTTCCATCCTTCTGCCCCACCCCATCATTTAGCCTGTGCATTTTATACTGACCTAGCTTCCATTTCACTAATTTTCTTTACTTTTGTATCCAATCTGTGATTAAATCCATCTATGGAGTTCTTAATTTTCAATTAGTACTGATTTTATTTCCAGAAACCCACTTTATTCTTTTTTTTAATAGATTTCACTCTTTGGTAAAATTATTCATCTTGGTTTTTATTCCTAGCATATTAATCACAGCTCTTTAATGGTTATATGGACCTGATTCTTTTGTATGTTTTGTTTTCCTCTTAGTCCTGTTTCTTGTTATATCTTATGTTGGCTGAATGGTGGATTTTATATATGAAATAAATATGGATATTCTGTATAATATTATTTTCATCTAGAGACGGTTTACCTAATCTTCTGGGAGGCTGCCCAGGTTTGGGGCAGACTGCCTTAATCTGATCAGGGTCTGAGCTGACTCAAGAATGGGCTGCAAATTTTACAAATCTCAATTGACCTTTTCTCTATACTTAGGACCCCCAACCCCTTGAAGCTCTTGAATTCCAACCTTTGTTTTCTTAGCATTGAGAGTGTTACATCCTCTACTTTGTTTTTTAGAAATAATTTCTGTTTTAAATAATTATAGATTCACAGGAAGGTGCAAAGAAATGTACAGGGAGGGCCAGCAAACCCTTCATCTAGCCTCTCTCAATGCTAAGATCTTGCATAAATATAGTACAATATAAAAACTAGGATATTTAACATTGATACAATCCATAGAGTTTATTCAGATTTCACCACTTATACATGCACTCATTTGTGTGTGTGTATCTATAGCTCTATGCAAAATTTATCATATATATAGCTTTATGAAATCATCCCAACAATCAAGATATTTAACTGTATCGTTACAAGACTTTTTCCTGCTACCCCTTTATAGCCACACCCACCCTCTCTCACCTCATCTTTAATCCCTGCCAACCACTAATCTGTTCTCCATCTCTATAATGATGTTATTTTAAGTATGTCATATAGATCGATATCAGTGCGTATCCTTTTATCATTGACTTTTATCACTCAACATCATTTCCTTGAGGCTCATCCAAGTTCTTCTGTGTATCAATAGTTCATTCCCTTTTATTGATGGATAGTATTACATGGTATAGATATGCCACCATTTGTTTAACCATTTACTCATTCTAGAATATTTAGATAGTTTCCAGTTTGGGGCTATTATCAATAAAGCTGCTATGAACATTTGTCTACAAGTTTCTGTATGAAAATAAGTTTTTGTTTTTCTTGGATACATGCCCAAGGGTGCAATTGCTGGATCATATGGTAAGTCTATTTTTAGTTTTAAAAGGAACCATCAAACTAAAATGGTTACTGCACCATTTTACATTTACACCAGCAAGGTATAAGTAATCCATTCCCTCTACATCTCACCAGCATTTTGTGTTATCACTGATTTTTATTTTATACATTCTCATGTAGAGAAATCTCATTGTGGTTTTAATTTGTATTTCCCTAATAGCCAATGATAATGTACATATTTTGAACATGTACTTATTTTCCATTTGTATACCTTCTTGGGTGAAATGTGTGTGCATGTCTCTTGCATGTTTTCTAATTGTATTATTTGTTTTTAGACTGTTGAGTCTTGAGAGTTCTTTATATTACTTAGATAAAAATTACTTTGTCAGAGATGTGATTACCAAATATTTAATCCCACGTTGTAATTGTCTTTTCATTTTCTTAGCAGGATCTTCTGTAGAGCAAAAGTTTTTAATTTTGATGAGGTCCAGTATATCAATTTTTCATTTATGAATTGAACTTTTGGTGAATTGAACTTTTGGTAACAAATATAAAGCCTCTTTATCTTGTCCTAAGGAATTATGAAGATTTTCTCCTATGTATTTTTTCTAGATGTTTTATAGTTTTGTTTTACATTTAAGTCTATGACTTATTTTGAGATGATTTTTTGTATAAAACATGAGATTTAATTCCAGCACCATTTATCAAAAATGGTTATGATTGATTTGCTCCTTTGTCAAAAATTTGTCAGTCATATTTGTGTGGCTCTATTACTGGTTTCTCTACTATGTTCCATTGATCTATGTATCTGTTCCTTCATAAGTACTTCATTGTCTTGGTTACTGTAGTTATATAGTAAACTTTAACATTAGGAAGTATGATTCCTCCCACTTTATTTTCCTCTTTTCAAAATTGTTTTGACTATTCTAAATAACCATAGAGAAAAGTCTTTGGCTTTTCCCTCTTCACATAGATATTATAATAGGCCTGTCTATTTCTACAAACAAACTTAATTAAGTTTTGCATTAAATCTATAGATAAATTTAGTGAAAATTAACACCTTTACTATGTTGAATCTTCTAATCCATGAACATAGTGTATCTCTCCAAGAATTTAGACCTTCTTTGATTTCTTTGATCATCATTTGTAATTTTCATTAAATATGTTCCTTACATGTTTTGTTACATTTACATCAAAGTATTTTATTTTCTTCGGAGCAATTATAAATGGTTTTTTGC
>JAQZBX010010808.1:0-43733 GCA_029593785.1 Cabassous unicinctus
TTTCATTTCTGAAGATTTACAAAAAACATTTTAACCCAGTCTACACTGATTAAACATTAACTTTCCATTCTCTACCCATATTCTATTTTCTTGTGACCAATATTCTAATAATTAATTCCAGGGGTTTACATAATATATTTAGTTCATAGTAGCACAATCATACAGTATTTGTCCTTTTGTGTCTGTCTTCTTTCACTCAACATTATGTCCTCCAGCTTCATCCACATTGTCATATGCTTAACGACCTCATTACTTCTTACTGCTGCATAATAATTTATTGCATGTATACGTCAAAGATTGTTTATCCATTCATAAGTTGATGGACACCTGGTTTGTTTCCAATTTTTGTCAATTGTGAGTAATGCCACTGTGAAAATCAGTATGGAGGTGTCTATTCATGTCACAGCTCTCAGATTTTCTGGGTATATACATAGCAATAGAATTGCCAAGTCACATGGAAAGTCCATATTCAACTACCTTAGGAATTGCCAAAAAGTCCTCCACAGTGGCTGTACCATTCTAAATCCCACCAACAGTGCATAAATATACCTATCTCTTCACATCCTCTCAAACATTTACATTTTTCCATCTTTTTAGTAGTGGCCAGCCTAATAGGTTTGAAATGATATCTCACTGTAGTTTTGATTTGCATTTCCCTAATCACTAGTGATGTTGAATATTTTTTCATGTGTTTATTTGTCATTTGTATTTCTTCCTTGGACCACCAAATATGAAAAAAGGTCTTATTTTCTAGTCTTTGCCTATTTTTTAATTGGTTCATTTGTCTTTTTATTGTTGAATGGTAATATCTCTTTATATATCATGGATATTAAACCCTTATTGGATATATGATTGCCAAATATTTTTTCCCATTGAGTTGGCTGCCTTTTCACCCTTTTGACAAACTCCTTTTAAGTGCAAGGTGTTTAATTTTGAAGAGGTCCTATCTATTTTTTTGGAGGAGTTGTTCATTCTTTATGTGTAAGGTTAAGAAATTACCACCCACCACAAGATCTTAAATATTTTCCTAAATATTCTTCTGTAAATTTTATGGTTGTTGCTTTTATATTTATGTCCTTGATGAATTTTGAGTTAATTATTTTTTTAAGCTGTGAGATATAGGGGTCATCTTTCTTTTGGATATGGCTATCCAGTTCTTCCACCACTATTTTTTTGAACAGACTGTTCTGGCCGAGCAGGATGGGCTCAACAGCCATATCAAAAATCCCTTAACTGTAGATGTGATGTCTAATTCTTGGTTCTCAATTTTGTTCCATTGGTCAATGTGCCTGTCTTTATACCAGCACCATGCTGTTTTCACAATTATAGCTAAGTGATATGCTCTAAAATCAGAGAGTGAGAGTCCTCCAACTTCATTTTTTTAAGACATACTTGGCTATTTAGGGTACCCTACCCTTCCAAATAAATTTGATTATTATCCTTTCAATTTCTGCCAAAAAGGCATTCAGATTTTTATTGTGATTGTGTTGAATCTGAAGATCAGTTTGGGTAGAATTGAAATCTGAGCGTTATTTCGTCTTCCAATCCATGAACATGGAACATCTTTCCATTATTTAAGACTTTGGTTTCTTTTAGTAATGTTTTGTAGGTCTCTGAATACAGGTCCTTTGTGTTCTTGGTTACATTTATTTGAAAATATTTGATTGTTTTAGTCAAAATTATAAATGGAATTTTTTTCTGATTTTCTCCTCAGATTGCACATCAGTAGTGTATAGAAACATTATTGATTTTTACATACTAATCTTGTATCCCACCACTTTCCCCAGCTAGTGTATTACTAGTAGCTTTTTGTGGATTTTTCAGGATTTTCTAGATATAGGATCATATCATCAGCAAACAGTGAAAGTTTTACCTCTTCCTTTCCTATTTGAGTGCCTTTTCTTTGTCTAGCCTAATTACTCTAGCTAGAACTTCTAGCACAATGTTAATTTTAATGTAATCAGCATTCCATTGTACATGATGCTTTGCTTTTCTCTTGCTGCATTCAGAATCCTGTCTATCTCTGACATTTATTGTTCTGCATAGTAGGTGTGTCATGGTAGGTCTATTCGAATTTATTCTGTTGGTCATGCATTGTCCTTGTATTGATATTTATGTCTTCCATAAATATTGAGAACTTTTCACTCATTATTTCTTAAAATATTGTTTCTGCCCCTTTTCTATTCTCTTGTCTTTCTGGGATACCAATATTGCATATCTTGGTGTTTCTTATTGTCATTCAATTCCCTCAGACTCTGTTCCATTTTTCCCATTCTCTTTTCTTTCTGTTCTGTCTTTTCCAGTTCAGATATTCTGTCTTTGAAATCACTAATCCTGCCTTTAAGCATTTCAAATCTGCTCTTATGTGCATCTAATTTATTTATTTATTTATCTATTTATTTTTAAAGATTTATTTATTTATTTAACCCCCTTGCTGCTTTTGCTTGTTGTGTCCATTCGCTGTGTGTCTTCTCCGTGTCTGCTTATCTTCCTCTTGGTGTGAGGTCCTCCTGCATCAGCCCCTAGTGCCGCGGGGGCTGCCTGCCCTCACAATTAGGCCCTGGGAAGTGAACCCGGGGCCTCACACATGGTAAATGGGGGCTCGATTGGTTGAACCATACCCACTTCCTGCTGTGAGTGTTTGCTGCATCAGCCCACTAGGCTGCGCATGCTGGCCTGCCATCACACGGAGGCACCGGGAAGTGATTCCAGGGCCTCCCATATGGTAAACAGGAGCTCTATCGACTGAGCCACTCCTGCTTCCCTCTAATTTATTTTTAATCTCATCCATCATGTCTTCATTCCCATTAGGTCTGTTACTTTTCTTTGCAGGCTTCAAATTGTTCTTTATGCTTATGCAGAATCTTCTTAATATCCTTTATCTCTTTAGTCCTATTTTCTTTCAATTCTTTAAATTGATTTAGAAGAGTTTTAGGATTATTATTGATTACTTGTCTTAAATCCTGTATATCTTCAGGATATTTGGTTTGTTCCTTTGGCTGGGCCATCTCTTCCTATTTCCCAGTATCAATTGTTATTTTTTGCTGATGTCTAAGCATCTGAATATGTTGGTGAATTTACTCTGATGTCCAATTTCTCTCTCTTGTCTATTTTTCTTTCATAGCTCTTCTTTGATATATTCTGTGACTTATTCTAAATATTTAAAAATTGCCTAGCTTAAGTTATCAAAATTGTGCCAGGGATTCACTAATGGGGTGCACATTTTCTCCCAGGGTTTAGAGTACAGACAGACTCAAAATCAGTTTTTGTCCATGCAACTTCTATACTGGCCGTCAAATAGTGATCATTTGGAGCACCTTTCCATGGAGGTGTATCATTCTCTGTTTTTCTGTGTTTTGTCTGCCAAGAGCTGAGATTCATAGCAGGCTCTACTGGCTGAATTCACTGAAGAAAGTCCTCCAGAGTTCCCTCTCTTTTCCTGTGTAATAGCTGATAGGGACGAAGATGTCTCTTCCACTCTCAGTCAGCTGCACTGAGTCAGGGATTTTACCCCAGCTTAACATCTTGGGGCTTCAGGAGGGAAGCACATCCCCAGTCCCCCAGGGTTTGGTAACTCTTGTTTGTTGTTTAGGGTTCTTCATCTCTCTGCCCCTCACCGTCCTGAGAGTTGTCAAGCACTCTCCTGGTCTGCCAACCCCCCAAAACAGGTCTATCGGCCTGCTTTTGGCTCTTTCTCCATCATTTTTGTGAGAGTTGAGCACTACCTGCCTAATCTGATGCCCTCTTTCCACAATTCATGTACTTAGTTTAAAAAAGTAAAGTTGCATTTATGAAGGAGTTGAGACTTAGGAATTCAGCTCTGCCCAAAAATATTGTTGCCAATGTTTAAATGTCTTTTATGGCTAAACCATGTATTTTTTAATACAATACAATATTAATAATATATGGATTGCGATTTAGTCAGCCCAAGGGCTGGTAATGTGAAATACCAAAAATGGGTTTGACTTTATAAAGGGTATTTATTTGGAGTAGAAGTCCACAGATACGAGGACATAAAGTGTTAAGTTGCTTCTCTTGCCAAAGTCCATTGCCATGTTTTGGAGCAAGACAGCTGCCGAAGTTTGCCAGGGATCAGTCTTCTTGTGTTCCTCTGTTACAGGGATTGCATTTCTCTCCAGGCTTAGCACATCTGCTCCCTCCACAAGGTCAGCTGTAGACTATCAGGTGAACTGCTCACTTCTCTTCTCCTGGGGCCTTCACTCCAGTGTCAAAACTCCTTCTCAAAAAGTGCTCCTTGTGTCCTCTGCCTTGCCTTTTATATTCAATTCCACCACCCACCAAGGGGTGGGGTTCAATGCCCTACTGACATGGCCTAGTCAATGCCCTAATCCTAACTTAATCATGCCCAGATTAACATATTAGTTTACAAGCAAGATTCAATTATATTTTTGGAATTCCTAATTACATCAAATTGCCAAATGGCACAGATGGGATAATAAAATATATATACATTTCACTTAAGATTAATATATATAATAATTAGGAAATATTGTTTTGGGAAATGTAATTTGATCAAGTTTCACTTTGAGTAAATGTTCAAATTGTAGCAGTTTCATCCACTAATGGGATATAATTCAAACTTTCTTTGAAAAGAAAGAAAGTCCCTAATTTCCTGGTGTTTCTCTGGAAATTCATTGTCTTTTCCTCTAAAAGGAAGAATTGAGCTTGGCTTTGTCCAGAATAAGAATTTAGCAGAACTTCAGCCAATGAAGGAGGTCCTGTTGAATCCCCTGGCCTCAGGGAACTTCAGGTGGGTGAATGCAGGTTGGAGGCTCAGGAGGCCTGAGTGGAGGAGATGGAACAGGGTTGTTTTAACTTCCAGGACATGGAAACATTCCTGGAGGACAGGCTATCAGAGGGTGGATGGGGTTTGGAACAGTCCTTTTGCTATGCGGGTTCTCATGACCCCATTGAGAGACTTCAGTGTATTTAGCATATCCATAATCACCTCCTTTAGTTTAAAGCGTTTGGTGCTCTCTTTTCTTCAGTTTTGGGACCAATGAAGTTAATCTCATCAGCATCACTTTTATTCTCTCAAACTTTCTGTAGATATCTTCAAGGCTGGGTATTTTAAAGTCACTTTCTCTAGCCTGCCATGCAATATGGCAATCTCTGCAAAACCCTGTGAGCAAACTAATCTTGTCAAGGAGCTGACATTTCTCTTCAGTGATTACAGCCAGTGTCTGGGCAAGCTGGTTTTCTCATATATATCTGGCTTCTAACAAACTGTGCAAATCTGAATAACAATAAGGGACCCTCCAGTAAGCTGATGAAAAGTGGAATATGAGGCCTGGACATATACCCCATGGCAGCAGCTCCATCACCACCTCTCACAGCTCCCCAAGAATCAGCCCAGCAACAGGATTCAGAGAGGTTCACAGACTATCTATGGCACTTCCACCATCCATAAGCTTCTTCCAAGTAACTGTCGATCTGTCACACACAAGAAATCACAGAGAACTCCTCAGGATTCCACCTGGAACATACCAACAACTGGCAGCTTTGACAGGTCATCTATGAGAGGATCTGTGGTGTGTGTTGAAAGGGGAGTGGAGAGGCAGAACACAAAATATCCTTGTCTCCATTACATTCTAATGATCATTCTTCTTTCTCTCTTTCTAATTGTTTTTTTAAATTAATGTAAAATTGAAATACAGTGAAATGTGGCAATCTTAACTGAATGACTGTGAAAGCTTTAAAACTTTTCACTTCTCCATAACCCTCAGTATCCAGCAAACATATCAAGATATGAATCATTGATTTCCATTAATCCAGAAAATAACTCTTGTACCTTCAGTCAACATGCATACACCCTACATTAGCATGCTGCCTTTCTTCTGATTCCTTTCACCATAAATCATTTTTGCCACTTTTTTTAAGTCATAAAATGAAATAAATCAAAATAGATTCTTTGGTGCCTATTTTTAGCTCAAAATAATGATTTGAAATTTGTCAAGGCTGTTGGTTATGTCCATCAGTAATTCTCTCTGCTTTTTCACTGAGGTCTTTGACATTGAATGACAATGTTACAAAATGTTTATGTATTTTAATTTTGGCAGACTTTTCAGTTGCTTCAAGTTTGGGGAATTAGGAATACAGTTATTATGAATATCCACATTCAAGCCTTTTTATAAAAACATGTTTTTATTTCCCCTGGGTAAATACATGGGCATAGAAAACATTAATCATATGAGAGGATATGCAAAATTATTTTTTTAAACAACTATTGCCGTGTAATTTACATGACATAAAATTAAATATATATTTTTTGTAAATGTACAGTGTTGTGCAATCTGAGCATGATTTAATTATAGAACATTTCCATTGCCCTCAAATTCTCCTCTTCTAATTTACTCCATGAGCTGCATTTGACACTTTTGGCCTCACCTCCATGAAATACTTCTTTCAGTTAGCTTCTGGTTCACTACACTTTTTTGTGTGTATTTATCTGACTTTACTGCCCTTGCTCTCTACCTCTTTTCTGGGTTCTCTGTTTCTCCAGAGCCTCTCAGCATGTGTTTCTCTAGGGTTTAGACTTTGAACAACTTTCCTTCTTCAGCATCCTGCTCTGCCGCTGGAGCATCTTGATTTTAAACACCATCTGTATTGGCATGATTTCTACATTGATGTACCCATCCCAGTCCATTCCATGCAGTCCTGATACACACACAGCTGCTTCATGATGCCTCTGTGTGGATATCTAACTTGCCAACTGAGAACTCTTGGCTCCTCACAGGAACCTGCTCCCTGGCTTCAGCTTTTCATGTACAGCAACTCCACCTGACAGAGGTTCTGGTGGCAGTTTTGCCTCCTATCTTCTCTCTTTTCCTCCACCCCACATCCTTCCCATCTGCATACCCTGTGCCCCATCATCAGAACAAGTCCACCTCTGTCCCCTTCTCTTTGCCTCCACCTTTCTTCCCTGTGAGCATTGCCTGTTAGAGGATGACTGTGGTTTCCTTCATCTCCCTCTTGCCCCTATATTTACTTAAGTGCATAGGAAAAGTTTATTTTGCTGTAGTTTTCACTGTTCCATATATTATGTATTAAGTAAAATTTATTATTCATGGTTAGCATATATTCAGTATCTTCACTTATATTTTCTCTGCTTATTCTATGAATTGTTGAGAGAGAAGTAAAAAAAATGCCCAATTCTTTGACATACTGTACTTCTGTCACCTATCAAAAGCCATGTTTACAGATGGGTACACATTTTAAATGCTATATCTTCCTGGGGATTTAAACTTTTTACCATTATGAAAGGGCACTCAATTTCTAATATTTTTCTTAGTATCCCTTTTCTTTGATATTGACAAAGTGAAGTAAGATTTACTATTTTAAGAGTTTACATGGTATATTGTTTTCCACCATTTACTGTCTAGTTTGCTCTATGTCTTAGATGACTTTCTTAGATTTATGTATATATGTAGTATACTAGATAGTATACATTGGTATATATAGATATACTTATTTTAATCCACTTAACAATTTTGATTAAGAGGAATAGATACATTAAATATAGTTACTATTAAATATAACTCAATATAATTACTTTACTTAAATCTGCTTTCTTTGCATATGCTATTTGTGTTCTCTATTCCATGTTCTTTTTTTTTCCTCTGAGTGTTTTTTTTAAAAGTTCCAAACTTTTTTTTGTTCTTTATTACATACACATATGAATCCATAATCAGTACTTTGTTATTGTTTTATTCAAACTTTCAAAAATGTAGCATAGTATATGCATAATTCTGTGTCTTGACTTTTTCACTCAAATGTTTGTGATAATTTTTTGCCTGTATATTTGTTTTGTCATACTTAACTATTCTACAGTTTCCTGTTGTGCAAACACCCTTTATTCATTCATTTCTTTACTAGTGGCTACATTACTTTCCTACATGTCTTACTACAAATTGTAGGGAGCAAATATGGTTCAAGCATTTGAGTGCCTACTTCCCACATGGGAGGTCCCAGGGTCAGTCCCCAGTGCCTCCTAAAAACAAAAACAAACAAGGAAAGGAAGAAACCAACTCAGGGGACCTGGTGTGGCTCAGTGGTTGAGTGCTGGCTTCCCACATACGAGATTCAATACCCAGTCTGGTACCTCAAAAAGACATTCATGTAATGACCACATGATGTATATTTCCTTGTACATGTGTCAGTTGTTCTACAGTATATTCTCAAAGTGTGATTTTAGAAATGCTTCCTTACTCTTTACATAAGAAAAACATCCTCCTATATTTCCTTTTAAAAGTTTTATTAGAGTTTTGTTTTCTATTTATTAGTCTTTGTTCCCCTTCCAACTTATTTTTAAGTATAATATATGGCAGGGTTCTAATATTTCCTCATATGGGGAGCCAATTACCTTGAATTCATTTTTTGAATAGACCATCACTTCCTTCCTGCCCTGTGATGTCAGTTCTATCATATACCAAGTTTCCACAAATTCATGGGCATGTTTCTTGACAATATATTCTATTCCATATAACTAATGCATCAATAACAAATAATTTTAATAATTATAGCTCTGTGTAAAGTATCATACTACCTAACCATGGTAATTTAATCTCATGCCACTGTTTCTTTCATTTTACTGCAAGAATTTGAACCTCCATTCAGAGCCATGATTAATAGCAGTTGTATAGCAGGATCCATATTTGTTCCGGCTTTTAAATAAGAAGGCTTCTAAAAGTCCAACAATAATAATGTATGCTATGAAGTTGTGTAGGACACATTTCCCTTTTATCAATCTTTCTTCTTATGAAAATTCTTAAATATAGGTTCTGGGCTTTTTTTTTTTTTTTTTTTTTTTTTTTTTTTTTTTTTTGGCTTTCCCACATTCATAGTATTTTTAGAATGAAATTTTTTCATCTGTTATGAATCTGCTGAAGGCCTTCTTTATTCTAGGAAATCATAGCATTTTTAATGCGTATGAATTTTCTGATGTCTAATGCGGTGTGACTTCTGGCTAAAAGCTTTTCACATTCACTACACTGATAAGGCTTCTCACCTGTATGGAATCTTGCATGTAAAGCAAGATTTGGGAGCTAAGTAAAGGCTTTTCCGCGATCTTCACAACAATATGTTTTCTCACCTGCATGACTACTAACATGCAGAGTAAGAGCTGAACTTTGGGAAAATACCTTCCCACATATGTTACATTCATAAGGTTTATCAATTGTATGAAATCTCACATGTACAGTAAGTGATGTGACCTGAGAAAAGGCTTTTCCACATTCATTCCATTCCAGGGTTTCTCTCCTTATGAATGTTTAATGAGATACTGCCTCTGGCAGAAGGCTATTCCACATTTCTTACATATATAGGGATTCCCTCCTCTATGAATTTTCTCATGGTCAGTGAGATTTGATTTGCTACTAAAGACTTTCCTGCATTCCTTGCATATGTACGGTTTCCCTCCAGAGTTTTTCTCTGGTGTGTAATGAGGCTTGATTTCTGAATGAAAGATTTCCCACATCCATCACATTCATAGGGTTGCTCTACAGTATGTATTCTTAGATGGTTAATGAGGTTTTCCTTCTGGTTGAAGGTTTTTTTACATTCATTGCATATATAGGTTTTTTCTCCAGAATAAAAGCATTGATGTTTAATGAACTATTGCTTTAGGATGAAGGCTTTCTGCATTCTGTACATTCATTTTGTTTCTGTCCACTATGAGTTTTTTCATGTTCTGTGAGATATGATTTGTACCAAAAGGCTGTTTTACAAACCTTACATGCATAGGGTTTCTTGGCAGTAGGAAATCTCTTGTATCTGAGATTTGACATTTCAATAAAGCTTTCCCACATATATATGATTTGTCTTCAATAAGAATTTTTTGATGAATAAAGAGGTTTCTGTCACGTTGAAAACTTTCCCACATGTATTACATTTCTATGCTTGTTCCCCTATATGGCTTTAAAAATGATGAGTGAAACATGAGTGTAAAGGGCAGGCTACATTCAGAACTCTCATATGGTTTCTCTCTAGTATGAATTTTCTCATATTCCATGAGATTCTGTTTCAGATATAAGCACCCCCTGTTCATTACAATACTAACTAATGCATGAATATTTCATGCTCAATGACATTTAATGCCTGGCTGAAGGATTTACAATATTCCTTACATATACCGGCTTTTTCTCCTGCATGTTTCTTTGATGTGACTCTAGCTTTCCCAAATTCAAGGAATCCCAAATGGTTTCTCTGAAGGATTAATTCTCAGGTATCTCATGAGGCTGAATTTCCAAGAAAACTTCACACTCATTACACCTATAGGTGACGACTACCATGAGGGGAAAACCGGCAAAACTCATTGTCTTCACTCTTTTTTCCTTACGTATATTTCCGCATGCTTAGGTAAGCATGATGCAAATTCCTTCAGAGTGAAGTTATATTCATAGGAGTGTTATTTTGAGGAAACATGATTATGGTCAGAGAAACTATTTTCCCAAATTTCTTACATTCTCTGCCTTCATCTTAAGTCTGTACTACTGTGGAAGTGGATATAGCTTCACTCACAAGCTGTTTGTTATGTGGTTCTTTCTGCTTCTTACTGTCCTATGCTTCTTCATAGTTTGTGGGCTGCACCAAAAGCAATGCTTGGAGGGAAATTTATAACATTGAATGCATTCCTAAGAAAAGAGGAAAGATGCAATATCAATAATCTAAGCTTCCAATTTGGGAAGCACAACAATATCTCCTTTTTATTTGTTCTATGATTCATGGTTCTTCTTGCTTCAAATGAGCATCACATCCAGGTTGGTGACTTCATAACTAGGAAATGGGGAAGTGATACAGCACTTGAATAATGGTAGGGAAAAAACAACACCACATAAATCAAACGTGGAAACTATAGTCTTCTGAAAGTTAAGAAAGGGGCAGCTTCCAAAGATGTGTGACTAAGGTGGCTCCAGAACAAAGGCCAAAGTGGCAACCCAGGAAATCCTGAATACATTGTTTCAGACTGATATTTTTTCCAAATTTTTCCTTCTGTTTATTTGGATGAGATGTACTATTTAATATTCTTTAAAGTTTACCAAGGAATTTATAACACTTTTGCTTGCCTTTCCAAATATGCACTTATTATTTGTAATTGGAATGCCAAATAATGGATTTTAAAACATTTTAAATCCTGTATTAGTCAGCCAAAGGGGTCCTGGTGCAAAATACTAGAAATCTGTTGGTCTTTATAAAGGGTAATTATTTGGGATAGAAGCTTACATTTACCAGGCCATAAAGCATAAGTTTCTTCCTTCACCAAAGTTTGTTACCTCATCTTGGAGCAAGACAGCCTCTGACATTGGCCTTGGTTCAGGCTTCTGGGGTTCCTCTCTTCCCAGGGCTGTGTTTCTCTCTGGGCTCAGCTCTGCTGTTTCCTCCACAAGGTCAGCTGTAGACTATGAGGCTCTCTAAGCTTTGCCTCTCTCCACAAGATGAGCTGTGAACTGTCAGGTGAATGGCTTGTCTCTTTTCCTGGGGCCTTCTGTCCTTGCTAATCAGAACTCCAACATCAAAAACTACTCCAACTTTCTCCTTTCCCATGATTTTGTATGTTTGAGGCACCCACCCACCAAGTGGAGGGGCTCAAACCCTACCGACTCTGTCCCAGTCAATGTGCTTATCATAACTTCATCATGCCCAGAATAACAGGCCAGTTGACAAGCATAATCCAATATCAATTTTTGGAATTCATAACGATATCAAAGGGCTATATATCTATTTACACATCTTATGCTATATATTATTTTGTGGTGTATTTTAACACTTTATTGACGTCCTAGGGCACAGATATCATTATTACTTTACCCATTCAACAGTCCTTTAGACATGAATTTAATTAAAAGATATTGTTCTTCAATCCATCGTGAATCTTGAACCTTCTGAGATTATTTTCTTTCTCCCTGAAGGATATTCTTTTACATTTCTTTTAAAGTGTCTTGCTGCCATCAAACTTTAGTAGATCTTCCTCATCTGTAAAAGTATTCATTTCACTTCTCCTTGAAAGATTGAGATGAATTAAATCTCAGGCCTTCTACAATCTCCACTGCTTTTGAGAACACCCTTAGGGTTGAGTTTCTCCATTCTGTTGTAAATGTAACCAGTTCTTTGGAGTAAAATTAGGGGCTTTCTGTTTTACATCCTACGTCCTGAAAACCTACCCCAAGGCAAAATCTGTGTGCTCTGGCTCTGGGGATGGGAATAATGGATGCCACACCTCTCGAGTTACACACCTGATTTGGAGCTAAGGTTTGGTGGAGAAAACACAGTATATTGAGTTCTTCTTGGGACCAATTTAGGGACCAGTTCAATGGTAATCAGCACACCATTTTGCTCAATGATGGCCACACCCAAAGGACAGCTACTGCTTCATGAGTTACCATTTCTCCCAGACTTAAGAGACCTCACCTGATTCCTGTGCCCTGGGTTAATGCCTTCATTTGAGTTTTGTGGAGACTCTGGAAAATTATGTTCTTACCACCCCCTTTCAGTGTGTGTGTGCCTCTTGTATGTAGGACATTTTGGTTAGATTCAGATAAGGGGTTTTTTGATTAAGTCACTTTTTGTTAGAATGCTTTAGTTTAGTTAAGGACGTCTGATTAGATTTAGGCACCAGCATGGACCCTAATCCTTGTGCTGAAGTCCTGCGTAAATGGAACACAAAGAGTAAGAGTGCTGCCATATTTACCCTGCCATGTGGGAGAGGGCTCCAGGGTCTCCTACAGCTGTGGAGAGACACAGAAACCCTGAGAGGCTGAGGGAGAGGCAAGAGACTGGAGTCATGGAGAAGCTTGAAACTGAAGATATCCGGGCCAGAGGTGAAGGGAGATGTGTGAGTAATGGTGCCTAATGGCCCACTGCTGAGCTCAGGGAGAAAGAGAGTTTGGAGAAGAATGCAGAGAGACAGGCAGGGCCTGCATTTTGCCTTAGCAGGAATCTACCAGCTGGGGACCCCTTGTAAGGCAGCATTTTTGAAGATGTCCTGATTTGGACATTTTGACAGCCTCAGAACTGTGAGTTTAACACAAATAAATTCCAATAAAATCCAACCTATTTTTGTTATTTTCCTTTGTCAGCACTTGGCAAACTCAAACAGCTAGGGACACAGTGTTGGATTGCTGCCCTGTTCGCAAATGGCAGTGCGATGCTGTGGTCCAGTGAATTCACCTTTAATATGGGTGCCTCCAGTCTAGGTGGGAATGAGTACTGGTAATATGGAGGGGGAAGTGCTTTTGGCCAGCAAGGCCTGCCAGACAGGGAGTCATGCAGTGGTGTCACATGGTTTGGGGCCTAGTATAATGTCACAGATGCTCCAATATGATGTCCCTGCCTCAGGCAAGGGTTGACCAGGTGGGCCGGCCAGATAAAACATGGTACCTGTGGTCTGGTGCAGCATAGGATTTAGGGCACAGAGAGGAGACTATCTGCTCCTGCATCTTTTTTCCTTCCCTCCTTCCCTTGGCCTCCAGCATTGACCCTCTGAGGAGGGTGCTCTTACTGCACCCTTCCTGGGTCTCAGCCACAGATTCAGGTCTCCTGCTTACAGTCTACATTCACCTTCGCCAATATTGGGGCAGCTAAAGGAATAGCAATGCCAAGGTGAAACCTGTTGTTGTCAGGAAGGAAATGTTATAATTCACATTACAGCATTGGCTACAGCAATAACATCATGAGAATGAGCAATATTTTAAGCCAAGGACTCTAATAAATAGTATGGGAATCCCAGAAAGTCCTGGGACCTAGGGCTGACAAGAATAGAAGTGAGGTTGTGAGATAGTTCATTGTTTGCAGAAAACATCAGAGGGTTCAGATGCCAGATATTTCTCAGACTAATTAAATATTAAATTTTCAACACATTTTTAACAGTGTTGAAAATGATGCAGACCTCTTTAATCCCAAAAGAGAACGGAGGGTTTGGATGGGAAGAAGCTGATGAACAAATGAAGAAGCTGGAATATAACACGTGTTCACTGCAGTTCTCCCAACGCAGAGAGGGAATGTCTTGTTTTGGAGAAAACTCTCTGAGCCCCAATGAAAACCATCATCACATGTTCTGGATCTGCAAAGGAGGACAGGGAGAACGTCCTGCTCACCCCCATTTAGTGATGTGAGTCACTCTAGTGGTTCTTTACTGGGGTGTAAGCAGCAGGCAGTAAATCTTCTCCTGTGGTGCTTACAGCCCCCTAACTGGACACATATAGAGAGCAGTGTGGCCTTCACACACATCCATGCTCCTCATACTTTGTGCTCACTCTTGCTGAGGGAGTCCTCCATCAGTCCAGGAAACTGGGGAAGGGGCTGATGGGAGTGAACATTTTTCCTTTTTGTGTGGCTGTATTTGCAAAGGGTGTGGGGAAGTGCCCCCAGTAATGTTGCAGATACAAATCAATATCTTCAAATCAACCACTGTGTATGATTTCATTGTGTACTATTTTCATAATTTCATTTAAATTATAAATTATCTGTGCAAAGAGTACAAAAATAATTTATGTCTGTTATGACAAACAGCAAAATTCCTTCTCTAGCCTCAAACACCATTCCTGCTTCCTTAGAGTTATCCACATTGGCAGATTCTTTTGGGTCCACATTCTTGTTTGTAAATATATGCATTCTCTAATTTCATCCATCCAAAACCCTATCACATATGAGAAAAATATTGGAGTACAACTTAAGAATATAAATAAATTTTCTAACTTTTTAAAACTCTTGAGATTAGAAGTATGTTGTGTATTTAATTAAAGGATCATTTCTGATTTAAAATAAGAAGGAAAATTTGAGTTAGGTAGAAAGCAGGCTACTGTAGTTCAGTGGCTGTTAAACTTGAATACACATCACAATCAGGTGAAGAAACTGAAAGGATATAAATGGATACAGTGCCTTATAAAAAAAGGCTACAAAAACGGGTAGCATTATTTTTAAAATGGTAATTTGTAAATGCTTACCCAGAATGTAATGTATTGAAGAACCAGTGAAAACAGCCAGGAAAATTTGAAATAAGAGGAAAGCCCATTTTCCATTAGCTAAGAGAAATCTCGAGTTCTGATTCATAAATTAGTGGTAACAAATTGAATGCAGATGAGTGTGGAAGAAGATGTGGGAGGAAGCAGATCTCAGTACAACCTGCAAGTGCACATTTCCAAGATAAGAAAGACATCCTGAATTGCACAGTCACAGTTGATTCCTTAAAAGATTGGTTACAAGTTGCACAGACTGGAGATGGAGATCCTTTGGAGATTCACATTCATTCCATTCACAGTGTTTCTATCCAGTTTGAATGTTGGAATGTTTAATGAGATTCTGCATCTGGCTGAAGGCTATTCTGCATCCCTTGCATATATGGTGTTTCCCTCCACTATTAATTTTCTCATGTTCAGTGAGATTAGATTTGCTACTGAAGGCTATCCTACATTCCTTACATATACAGGGTTTCTCTCCAGTTTGTATTCTCTGGTGTGTAATGAGGCTCGATTTCTGAATGAAAGCTTTCCCACATCCATCATATTCATAGAGTTTCTCACCAGTATCTATTCTCAGATGGTTAACGAGGCTTTCCTTCTGGTTGAAGGCTTTTCCACATTCATTGCATATATAGGGTTTTTCTCCCGAATGAATTCTCTGATGTTTAATGATCTATTGCTTTTGGCTGAAGGCTATTCTGCATTCTTTACATTCATTTTTTTCTGCCCACTATGAGTTTTTTTCATGTTCTGTGATATATGATTTGTACCTAAAAGCTTTTCACATGCCTAACATGCATAGGGTTTCTTTGCAGTAGGAAATCTCTTGTATCTGAGATTTGACATTTGTATAAAGCTTTCCCACATATATATGATTTCTCTTCAGTAAGAATTTTCTGATGAATAAAGTGTTTTGTCAGTTTGAAAATGTTCCCACATGTATTATATTTCTATGGTTTTCCCTCTGTATGCCAAAGCCAAAAAAAAAAAAGCCCAGAAGCTATATTCAAGAATTTTCATAAGAAGAAAGAGTGATAAAATGGAAATGTGTCCTACACAAATTCATAGCATGCATTATTATTGTTGGACTTTTAGAAGCCTTCTTATTTAAAAGCCAAAACAAATATGGATCCTGCTATACATCTGCTACCATTCATGGCTCTGAATGGAGGTTCAAACTCGTGCAGGAAAATGAAAGAAAAAGTGGCATAAGATAAAATTACCATGGTTAGGTAATATGATACTTTACACAGAGCTATAATTATTTAAATTATTTAACCTTGATGCATTAGTTATATAGAATAGAATATATTGTCAAGAAACATGCCCATGAATTTGTGGGAACTTGGTATATGATAGAACTGACATCACAGTTCAGGAAGGAAGGGATGGCCAATTCAAAAAATGAATTCAAGGTAATTGGCTCCCCATATGAGGAAATATTAGAACCCTGCCATAAATTATACTTAAAAATAAGTTGCAAGGGCTTCCAAAACTAATATGCAGAAAACAAAACTCTAATAAAACTTTTAAAAGGAAACATAGGAGAATGCCTTTCTTATGTAAGGAGTAAGGAAGCATTTCTTAAAATCACACTTTGAGAATATGCTGTAGAATAACTGATGCATATACAAGGAACTATATAGCATGTGGTCATTACATGAATTTTTTTTGAGGTACCAGAGCTGGGGATTGAACCATGTATGCGAGAAGCCTGCACACAACAACTGAGCCACACCAGGTCCCCTGAGTTGGTTTCCTCATTTGCTTGTTTGTTTTTGTTTTAGTAGGCATTGGGGACTGAACCTGGGACCTCCAATGTGGGAAGCAGGCACTCAAATGCTTGAACCACATTTGCTCCCTACAATTTTTAGTAAGTCATGTAGGAAAGTAATGTAGCCACTAGTAAAGAAATGAATGAATAAAGGGTGTTTGCAGAACAGAAAACTGTAGAATAGTTAAGTATGACAAAACAAATATACAGGCAAGAAATTATCGCAAGCATTTGAGAGAAAAAATCAAAACACAGAATGATGCATACACTATGCTACATTTTTGAAAGTTTGAATAAAACAATAACAAAGTACTGATTATGTATTCATATGTGTATGTAATAAAGAACAAAAAAAAGTTTGGAACTTTTAAAAAAAGTACTCAGAGGAAAAAAAGGAACATGGAATAGAGAAAACAAAAAGCACATGCAAAGGAAGCAGATTTAAATAAAGTAATTATATTGAGATATATTTAATAATAACTATATTTAATATAAATATTCTTCTTAATCAACATTGTTATGTGGATTAAAATAAGTATATCTATATATACTTATGTATACTATATAGTATACTATATAGATACATAAATCTAAGAAAGTCATTTGAGACATAGAGCAAAGTAGACAGTAAAAGGTGGAAAATAATATACCATGTAAACTCTTTTAAAATAGTAAATCTTACTTCTCTTAGTCAATATCAAATAAAAGGGAAACTAAGAAAAATATTAGAAATTGAGTGCCCTTTCATAATGATAAAAAGGTTTAAATCCCCAGGAAGATATAGCATTTAAAATGTGTACCCACCTGTAAACATGGCTTTTGATAGATGACAGAAGTACAGTATGTCAAAGAATTGGGCATTTTTTTTACTACTCTCTCAGCATTTCATAGAATAAACAGAGAAAATATAAGTGAAGATACTGAATATATGCTAACCATGAATAATAAATTTTACTTAATGCATAATATATGGAACAGTGAAAACTACAGCAAAATACACCTTTTCCTAGGCGCTTAAGTAAATAGAGGAGCAAGAGGGAGAAGAATGAAACCACAGTCATCGTGTAACAGACAATGCTCACAGGGAAGAAGGGTGGAGGCAAAGAGAAGGGAACAGATGTGGACTTGTTCTGATCATGGGGCACAGGGTATGCAGATGGGATGAATGTAGGTTGGAGGAAAAGAGAGACAAAAGGAGGCAAAGCTGCCACCAGAACCCCTGTCAGGTAGAGTTCCTGTACATGGAAAGCTGAAGCCAGAGAATCAGTCTCCTCGGAGGAGCCAAGAGTTCTCAGTTGGCAAGGTAGATATCCACACAGAGGCATCATGAAGCACCTGTGTGTGTATCAGTACTGCACAGAATGGATTGGGTTGGATACATAAATGTAGAAGTCATGCCAGTATAGATGGTGTTTAAGACCAAGACACTCCAGGAACAGAACAGGGTGCTAAAGATGGAAAGTTGTTCAACGACTAAGCCCTGAAGAAACACATGCTGAGAGGCTCTGAAGAAACAGAGATTCCAGCAATGAGGCAGAGGGGAAAGGGCAATAAAGTCAGATAAATGCAAACAAAAAAGTGTAGTGAACAAGAAGCTAACTGATAGAAGTATTTCAGGGAGGTGAGGCCAACCGTGTCAAATGCAGCTGATGGAGTAAATTAGAAGAGGAAAATTTGGGGGCAATGGAAATGTTCTATAATTAAATCATGCTGAGGTTGCAAAACACTGTACAGTTACAAAAAATGTATATTTAATTTTATATCATGTAAATTATACTGAAATAGTTGTTTAAAAAAAGAAATTTGCATATCCTCTTCTATGATTAAGGTTTTCTATGCCCATGTATTCACACAGGGGAAATAAAAACATGTTTCTATAAAAAGTACTTGTATGTGGATATTCATAAAAACTGTAATCATAATTCCCCAAACTTGAAGCAACTGAAAAGTCTGCCAAGATTAAAATACTTAAACATTTTGTAACATTGTCATTCAATGTCAAAGAACTCAATGAAAAAGCAGAGAGAATTACTGATGGACACAACCAACAGCATCGACAAATTTCAAAACATTATTTTGAGTTAAAGATATAGGCACCAAAGGATCTATTCAGATTTATTTCATTTTTATGACTTACAAAAAGTGGCAGAAATGATTTATGGTGAAAGGAATTAGAAAAAAGGCTGCATGCTAACGTAGGGTGTATGCATGTTGACTGAAGGTACCAGAGTTATTTTCTGGATTAATCGAAATCAATGATTCATATCTTGATATGTTTTTTGGATAGTGAGCGGTATGGAGAAGTTAAAAGTTTTAAAGCTTTGGCAGTCATTCAGTTAAGATTGCCACATTTCACTGTATTTCAATTTTAAATTACTTTAAAAAAACAATTAGAGAGAGAGAAAGAATGATCATTAGAATGTAATGGAGAAAAGGACATTTTATTTTCTGCCTCTCCTCTACCCTTTTAACACACACCACAGATCCTCTCATAGATGACCTATCAAAGCAGCCAGTTGCTGGTATGTTCCAGGTGGAATCCTGAGGAGTTCTCTGTGATTTATTATGGCTGACAGATCCATGGTTACTTGGCAGAGACCTATGGATGACTGAAGTGCCATAGATGGTCTGTGAACCTCTCTGAAGCCTGTTGCTCAGCTGATCCTTGGGGAGCTGTGAGATGTAGTGATGGAGCTGCTGCCAAAGGACATATGTCCAGGCATCACATTCCACTTTTCATCAGTTTACTGGTGGGGTTCTTATTGTTATTCAGATTTGCACACTTTGTTAGAAGCCAGATGTATATGAGAAAATCAGCTTGCCCTGACACTGGCTGCGCTCACTGAAGAGAAATGCCAGGTCATTGACAATATTAGTTTGCTTAAAGGGTTTTCCAGTGACTGCCATGTTGAATGGCAAGCTAGAGAAAGAGACTTTAAAATACCCAGCCTTGAAGATATCTACAGAAAGGTTTAGAGAATAAAAGTGATGCTGATTAGATTAACTTCACTGGTCCCAAAACTGAAGAAAAGAGAGTACCAAATGCTTCAAACTAAAGGACATGATAATGTATATGCTAAATACACTGAAGTCCCTGAATGAGGTCATGAGAACCCCCATAGCACAAGGATTGTTCCAAACCCCATTCACCCTCTGGTAGCCTGTCCTCCAGGAATGTCTCCATGCCCTGAAAATTAAAGCAGCACTGTTCCCTCTCCTCCACAAAGTCCTCCTGAGCCTCCAACCTGCATTCACCGACCTGAAATTCCCTGAGGCCAGGGGATTCAACAGGACATCCTCCATTGGCTGAAGTTCTGCTAACTTCTTATTCTGGACAAAGCCAAGCTCAAATCTTCCTTTTAGAAAAAAAGACTATCAACTTCCAGAAAAACAACAGGAAATGAAGGACTTTCTTTCTTTTCAAAGATACTTTGAAAAATCTCCCATTATTGGATGAAACTGCTACAATTTAAACATTTACTCAAAGTGAAACTTGATCAAATTACATTTCCCAAAACAATATTTCTTAATTATTATATATATTAATTTTAATGAAATATATATATGTATTTTATTATCCCATCTCTGGCTGTTTGGCAAATTGATGTAATTATGCATTCCAAAAATATGATTGGATCATGCTTGTAAAATGATCTGTTAATCTGGGCATGATTAAGTTATGATTAGCGTGTTGAATAGGACATGTCAGTAAGGCATTGAGCCCCACCACTTGGTGGTTGGTGGAATCGAATATAAAAGGCAAGACAAAGACAGAAGGAGCAGTTTTTGAGAAGCAGTTTTGACACTGGAGAGAAGGTCCCCCAAGAAGAGAAGTGAGCATTTCACCTGATAGTCTACAGCTGACCTTGTGGAGGAAGCAGAGGAGTTAAGCCTGGAGAGAAATGCAGTCTCAGGAAGAGAGGAACCAAAGAAGCCTGAACCCTGGCAAACTTCGGCAGCTGTCTTGCTGCAAAACATGGCAATAGACTTTGGTAAGAGAAGAAACTTAGTGTTTTATGGCCTGGTATCTGTGGACTTCTATCCCTAATAAATACCGTTTATGAAGACCAACCCATTTTCGGTGTTTCACATTAGTAGCCTTTAAGCTGACTAATACACCATCTATATATTATTAATATTGTAATTATAAAATATATGGTTTAGCCATAAAAGACATTTAAATATTGGCAGCAATAGTTTTTGCAGAGTTGAACTCCTAAGTCACAACTCCTCCATAAAGACAACTTTATTTTTTTAAATGAAGTACATGAATTGTGGAAACAGGGCATCAGATTAGGCAGGTAGTGCTCAACTCTCACAAAAACAATGGAGAAAGAGGCAAAAGCAGGCAAATGGACCTGCTATGGTGGGTCAGCAGACCAGGATAGTGCTTGACAACTCTCAGGAGGGTGAGGGACAGAGAGATGAAGATCCCTAAATAACAAACTTGAGTAACGAAACCCTGGGGGCTGGGGAAGGGCTGCCCTACTGAAGCCAAAAGAGGTTAAGCTTTGGTAAAATCCCAGACTCAATGCAGCTGACTGAGAGTAGAACAGACATCTTCCTCCCTGTCAGGTATTACCCAGGAAAAGGGAAGGGACTCTGGGGGCTTTTCTTCAGTGAATTCAGCCAGTAGAGCCCACTATGAATCTCAGCTCTGGGCAGACATTCACAGGAAAGCAGAGAATGATACACCTCCATGCAAAGATGATCCAAATGAACACCATATGATGGCCAGTATGGAAGTTGCATGGACAAAAACTGATTTTGAGTCTCTCTGTACTTTAACCCCTGGGAGAAAATCTGTACCCCATTAGTGAATCAATGGCACAATTTTGATAACTTAAGTTTGGCAATTTTTAAATATTTGGAATAAGTCACAGAACATATCAAAGAAGAGCTGTGAAAGAAAAATAGAAAAGAGAGAGAAATTGGAAATCAGAATAAATACACCAACCTATTCAGATGCTTAGACATCAGCAAAAAATAACAAGTGATACTGGTAAATAGGAAGAGCTGACCCAGCCAAAGGAACAAACCAAAAATCCTGAAGAGATAGAGGATTTAAGACAAGTAATCAATAATAATCATACAACTCTTCTAAATCAATTTAAAGAATTGAAAGAAAATATGACTAAAGAGACAAAGGATATGAAGAAGACTCTGGGTGAGCATAAAGAACTATTTGAAAGCCTGCAAAGAAAAGAAAGAGACCTTATGGGAATGAAGTCATAATGGATGAGATTAAAAATACATTAGAGGCACATAAGAGCAGATTTGAAATGCTTAAAAACAGAATTAGTGATTTCAAAGACAGAACATCTGAACTGGAAAAGACAGGAGAACAGAAAGAAAAGAGAATGGGAAAAATGGAACAGAGTCTGAGGGAATTGAATGACAGTAAGAAACACCAAGATATGCAGTATTGTTGTCCCAGAAAGACAAGAGAATAGAAAAGTGGCAGAAACAATAATTGAAGAAATAATGACTGAAAAGTTCTCAACATTTATGGAAGACATAAGTATCAATACCCAAGAAGGACAATGCACCCCTAACAGAATGAATTCAAATACACCTACCCTGAGACACCTACTCTGCAGAACAATAAATGTCAGAGATAGACAGGATTCTAAAAGCATCAAGAGAAAAGCAAAGCATCATGTACAATGGAATGTTGATTAGAATAAAATTAATATTTTGTTAGAAGTTCTAGCTAGAGTAATTAGGCTAGACAAAGAAAAGGCACTCAAATAGGAAAGGAAGAGGTAAAACTTTCACTGTTTGCTGATGACATGATCCTAAATCTAGAAAATCCTGAAAAATACACAACAAAGCTACTAGAAATAGACGAGCTGGGGAAAGTGGTGAGAAACAAGATTAGTATGCAAAAATCAATAGTGTATCTATACAGTACTGATGTGCAATCTGAGGAGAAAATTAGAAAAAAATTCCATTTACAATTGTGACTAAAACAATCAAATATTTTTGAATAAATGTAACCAAGAACATAAAAGACCTGTATTCAGAGACCTTCAGAACATTACTAAAAGAAACCAATACTTAAATTAATGGAAAGATATTCCATGTTCATGGATTGGAAGATGAAATAATGCTCAGATTTCAATTCTAACCAAACTGATCTACAGATTCAACACAATCACAATAAAAATCTGAATGCCTTTTTTGCAGAAATTGAAAGGATAATAATCAAATTTATTTGGAAGTGTAAGGTGCCCTAAATAGCCAAGTATGTCTTAAAAAAGAATGAAGCTGGAGGACTCGCATACTCTGACTTTAGAGCCTATCACTTAGCTATAGTTGTGAAAACAGCATGGTGCTGGCATAAAGACAGCCATATTGACCAATGGAACAAAATTGAGAACCAAGAAATAGACTTCACATCTACAGTTAAGGGATTTTTGACATGGCTGCTGAGCCCATCCTGCCGGGCCAGAACAGTCTGTTCAACAAATAATGGTGGAAGAACTGGATAGTCATATCTGAAAGAAAGAGGACCCCTATATCTCACAGCTTAAAAAATAATTAACTCAAAATTGATCAAGGACTTAAATATAAAGCAACAACCATAAAACTTGCAGAAGAAAATGTAGGAAAATCTTTAAGATTTGTGGTAGTTGGTAATTTCTTAAACCTTACACATAAAGCATGAACAACTCCTCCAAAAAAATAGATAGGACCTCTTCAAAATTAAACACTTTTGCACTTAAAGGGATTTTGTCAAAAGGGTGAAAACACAGGCAACTCAATCGGAAAAAATATTTGGCAATCATATATCCAATAAGGATTTAATATCAATGATATATAAAGAGATAATACCATTCAACAATAAAAAGACAAATGAGCCAATTAAAAAATAGGCAAAGACTTGAAAATATGATCTTTCTTCATATTTGGTGTGCCAAGGAAGAATTACAAATGACAAGAAAACACAAGAAAAAATAATCAACATCACTAGTGATTAGGGAAATGCAAATCAAAACTACAGTGAGATATCCTTTCAAAACTATTAGACTGGCCACTACTAAAATGTTGGAAAATTGTAAATGTTTGAGAGGACGTGATGAGATAGGAAATTTATGCACTGTTGGTGGGATATAGAATGGTACAGCCACTGTGGAGGATTTTTTGGCAATTCCTAAGGAAGTTGAATATGGACTTTCCATGTGACCTGGCAATTCTATTGCTATGTATATACCCAGAAAAACTGAGAGCAGCGACATGAATAGACACCTGCATACTGATGTTCATAGTGGCATTACTCACAATTGCCAAAAATTGGAAACAACCTAGGTGTCCATCAACTGATGAATGGAAAAAAGTCTGTGGTGTATACATTCAAAAAAATATTATGCAGTAGTAATAAGAAATAAAGTCGTGAAGCATATGACAATATGAATGAAGCTTGAGGACATTATGTTGAGTGAAACAAGCCAGACACAAAAGGACAAATACTGTATGATTGTGCGACTATGAACTTAATATATTATGTAACCCCATGGAATTAGTACTTAGAATATTGGTCACAAGAAAATAGAATATGTGTAGAGAATGGAAAGTTAATGTTTAATCAGTGTAGATTGGGTTAAAAGGTTGTTTGTAAATCTTCAGTAATGAAATGAAATGTTGAGAGTGCACCATGCTGTTATGACAAGGAGAGCTATATTATGAGGGTATGATAGTGGTTGAAAGGAAAAAACTAAGGACATTTATATTAGTAGAAGAAAAGTGAAAAAATGTAACTTGGGACTGTATAACATAGTGAAACCTAATGTAAAATATGAATATGTGTAATATTGCAGATATGACGGTTTTTTCCAAAATATAAATACAAGTAAACTATAAAGAAGAAAACAGAATAGCAGCTATGTTTGGCAGGGGAAGCACAGAGAGATTGAGAGGTGATGAGTTTTGTTCAGTTGGTTGTGTTTTGTTTTCTAGCATTGTTGTTATTTTTGCTGGAATAACGAAGATGCTCTAAGAATGACTGGAGTGGTGAATGCACAATTCTGTAACTGTACTGAATACCATTGTCTGTACACTTTGGATAGATTTATCCTTTAATAATCTGTATCAATAAAACTGATTTGTTAAAAAATAAATATATCTTCTGGGGTGTAATTAAACTGTATTCTTAAAGAGAAACATATTTAATATTTATATTCTAAAATAGGAGGGGTTAAAAAATAAAATTGGTAATTTCATATGTAGATGATTTTCTTTCTCTGCCTTTTGTGGAACTGAGACTTTTCTGACTTTGCAGAAATCCTCATGGACCATTTAAGGAAGACTCAACATCCCACCCTCATACCTGTCCTGAAACATCTGACACACATCACATGAAAGCTAAGAAACAGCAGGCGTTTCTCCCCACAGACACAGCGGGCATACCCAGAATTAGTAGTTTTAGACAAAAATGGCACTCCCTCTTTAGGCAATTAGCACTAACTGGAGATTATTAGAGATGGAAGGAAAGCAGGAAGTGACACTTTGAGTAGGCGCTTGGGGGCAAATAACACAAAGGACATAACAATCATTATAAGAAGGTAAATGATTTCTCCTCAAAATATAGCTTGCCCTGGGCAGAGAATAATAAAGATGATAAAGAATGCAAAAGTCCTCATGGAGCTGATATTTAAGGGGGCAGAGTGGGCAGAAATACTGAACAGCGAAATTAAGCAGAGCACAGAGGATGTCATGAGATGATAAATTAATGCACAGAAAGGGCAGGCATCATGGGTGTGGGAAAGGGGAACTTGGGCGGGCGAAGTAAGGGAATCTTCTCTGAAGAGGGGACATCTGAATAATGAACCAACCTGGGGACAAGTACTGCAGGATGTAGGGACAGAAGAGTTGAAGACTATGAAGTGGGTGTGAGAGTAGTGTGTTTGAGGATCAGCCAGAGGCCAGACAAAACTAAATGCAGTGAGTGAATGGTAGCCAGAGGAGTGGGCAGTAAATGCTGTCACCAGGTTAGAGTTTGATTTTAATTTAAGAGAGCAGTGGCTGCAATGTGGGGAAAAGTTTTAGCAGGAAGAACAGGTGGACAACCTGACAGGGACTCTTTTAGATGAGGATCTCGATTGCTGCACTGGGGTGTGTGTGTGGGGAAGACAGTAGAGAGAGAGACAAGGGGTCAGCTCCAGGGCCTGTTCTGCAGAGAACAAGAGGTTGCTGATGCTTGTGTGTGTTCCTCTTAATTAGAGTTCTGTTCTTTACCTCTCAATCCAGAGCCTGTCATCAAGTAACTGATGGTTCTGGCCACCCTTCCATATCCCTGTGCTTGGGAAGAACAGATGAATGGGGGAGACCTGTGTCTCTCAGTACTCCTCTGCGGGTTCACTATCAGACCCACATGGATCTGAGGCCTTTGCCCTGGGCAGCTTCAGAGCTCCATGAAAGCATCTTCCAGACTCCTACCTGGGTGTAGTGAGCCTGGTCACCAGCATTTTGGAAGCAAAGGAGGGACAGGGGTAGGTGGACTTACAATACAGAATTTCTCTGGAGCTTATGTTTCAGTGGGCTTCTCACCCCACCTCACCTATGCTTGTGCCTACAAATTCACAGTCTCTTTCTCATCTTTCCCATATTGTGCAAAGCTGGTGTGCAAAATGGGATAGATACTCACTTTCCTGATGTCTAATTTTTTGGGGGGTCCATCATCCATTCCTTCCATTTCTGTTTTCAACCTCATTCTTCAACTCTACTTTTAATAGTGCCAATGTGTCCAATGCCAGAACTTTTTCTAAACACAAATCCAATGCTTGTAATTAAGTGTTCACATTTGCTGGACCTTAAAGTTCATATGGGAGAGACAGGAGCTGAAACAGTGAGGGGGTGGAGGCAGGAGCCTGACCAGCCTGGCTCTGCAAACTGTCAGAAGCCTAACTTGGCTAAGGGATCATGACAGGAAGACCTGGATAAGCTTTCAGAAACCTGCTTAACCTGTGCAGTGAGGGTGGATCAGTGGAACAGTTCCTGCCTGGCATGTATGTGGTCCCTGGTTTGATTCCCAGTTCATTCTAAGAGAAGGGAATACACCAGGTTATTTTTATCAATTCCTTTATTGCTTTCCCAATTTGCCTTTCATTTTTCTTGTCCCAGGTTTGTTCCAGGTGCCTCCTAAAGACAGGCAGACACAGAGAGCACACAATAATGGATATACAGCTGAGAGCGAGTGCAAACTACGAGGAGGGAGGAATAAATATGTCTTTAAAAAAATAAGTACTTTCATATTTTGAATTTTTAACAAGAGAAATTTCTTTCTTTCTTTATTTTACCAGCAGGTCCAGGGGATCGAGCCCAGTTCCCTCCATATGGGATACTGATGCCCAACCATTTGAGCCACATCTGTCCTGGAAATTTAATTTTAATGAATAAATATGATTATGAAATACACCAACATTTTATTCATTACCTTCTCATTTTGAGCAAGTATCACCTTTAATATCGATCTATTTATATATTTTATATACATATTAATCACAGTGAAACAAAGACATTTCAGTAAACTGAAATTAATTTAAAATAATCTAAATCATCAGTGGGTCATGAGAAATTGTCTAACATGGCAATTTCCTCAATTAAAAACAAGAGAAATTAAGAACTATATTTCCAAAAATACATTGAGAATCTTGCCTCGATTAAAGCCAGAAAAGTAAAAAGCATAATAAATTTTGGTTTTGTGAGTAAATAACAGTTAAAATTAAAACAATGTAGTTTTAAATTTTTCAACATTTTTTCCAAGTTTGTTGGTGCTGTAGGTAAAATGAACCATTTAAAAATGAATAAAAATGTTTGTTTAGGGGCCCTACTCCCCCCTTTCCCCTTGGGCCTGTCCCCAGCTTCCCTGACTGGAAGGCTCTGATACTCTGCACCTCAGTGGTGTCCATGCTCCTCCCTCTTCTCTGAAACTGTCAGGACTGCCAACTGGCATGAACCTGAATCCTTACAAAACCCTACAGCAGGCCAGGATTTCCAGCAGTCAAACCACTAAATGAACATTACTCTGGTAAAGTAAGTTTTGCTACACTGCTGCACGAGGAAGCATAAACCCGCCTTGCTATCTAAGAAAACACTGTCAGAGGAGCCAAGACAAAGGCTCCTCCACCACAGCCATGAAGAGAAAGCTTCTGACTCTCCACCGATGCAGCGGGGACGCCCCAGGAACGCAGCGACCTCCTCCATGGTCTCACCAAAACGAAGCGGCCCTGCATGACAATCCCCAGGGAAGCCCTCAGGAATGAAGGACCCACAGAAGGAGCAGGAGCAGGGTGCCTCTGACCACATCCACCCTCTGATCCTGCAGTCTCCTATTCCCATGCCCACCATTCTGTCTATCCCTGGGTGAAGCTAAGGATGCATCACAATGGGTTTCTCTGTGGTCCATTGTGATTCCTCCTGGAAGTCCCACCTGCCTGGGTCCTCCCCTCCTCCATCCCACCCATCCTTGCCCCATGTGGGCAGCAGATGACCACAGTGTGTTTCTGAATTAATGGGCTCAGTTGGGATCACCTGTCCAGAATCACACCACCAGGTGAAGTGGAAATGACCCAAGTCAGTGTTTCCAGTCCAGGGCTCAGAGAGCTGCAAGGATGGCAGAAGCCCAACAGGGCACTGCCTAAGAAGGGGTGGTGGGAGGCTGAGACCTCTGCTTCACCATTTTCCCCTTTGGAACCTTTCCCCAAAGAATCCTTGCCAGGTGCTCCCTGTGTGCAGGAGGGGAGGGGACCCTTCACATCCTTCAATTTGAGCCCAGGGGGAATGAGCCATGGTGTAGGTAATGAAATACTGAAAGTAAACTGAAAAAAGCAATGTTTCTGAGGATTTTGTTTTATGTGTATGCTCCATAAATTTAGACAGATTTACTGATCAAATATGCTAATATTGCATCTACTATTTAAAATCATTAAAAGAAAATTACCTTCGCATTTAACTGAATTGTCATTGTCCTGACATGTTTGATTTTTATGGCAATTGTACGGAGTAAAATGTTTAGAGATAGTTTCCAAAATCATTTTGGTAACAATTATTTAAGTATATAGAATTATTTTTTTATTAAGGGAAAAGAAAGTAATTTATCCTAAAATAACTAGATATTAAAATGAACAAAATTGGGACAAAACCTGAACAAGTGTAAAGAGTACAGAAGTATTGCAGAAAAAAATATTTTTTGGTCAATATTGGATGATTTAATAGGACTATCAACAAAATTTTTAAAGCCTTATCAAAAATTATTACAATGCAAATCTAAACTTTGGACATTGAAGATGCAGAGTAGGGAATGGGAGGCTGCTATCCTGAATAAATTGCAGAAGGGAAGCTGCAGGACTGTGGGGACAATTAGAAAGGGCAGCCAGAAAGGGGGAACCCAGTTGGATGGGGGAAAATAAAGCTAGGTAGAGAAGGCACACAAGCCAGCACTCAGCCAGCACAAAGGGAGAGGGAATCCCTGGAAGTAATTTGCCTGGAAGAGCAGCATTCAGCCAGCTCCAAGAGTAAGGTTGTGAGTGGGTTTGAGTGTGCTGGAATATGATGGTTTGCAGGTTGGGGGGTTGGACTGGACTATTAATGGACATGGGGGGCAAATGGAGAAACCAACGGGTGAACTCTGGGGAATTGTAGGTCTATGGTAGAAACTGCAAGATTGGGAATGTTCTTTTGGCAAATATAGAGTGTGAGAGAGTTTCTGGTGCAGGGTGTAAGTGTTTGGGAGATAGGTGGGAAAGGGTACAGCTGGTGCATAATTTGATGGGCTATGAATGTGCACATGTGGTTGTGGGGTTTCATCTCAGTGGGTGGAGACCCACACTGTAAACAACAAAATATTAGCTCCCATCCTCGGGAGTACTGCTACATTATCAAATAGGGGGGTAAGAATCTCTTCGGCACATAGGCAATGCCTAATAGAAGAAAGCAAACCAGTTTGCCAACCCCTCAATATTAATGCATATAACTATGGATGTTATTCTTCAAAACATGAAACTTAGTGGTTACCATAGGTTCCAAGGGGTGGGAGAGAGATGAATAGGTGGAATATAGGACATTTTTTGGCATTCAAATTATTTTGCATGATTTTGCAATGATGAATACAGGCCATTATACTTTTTGTCAAAACCTATAAAATAGTACAGTGTAAATTGTAAACCATAAAATAAACTATTGACCATGTTTAGCAGCAATGCTTCAATATTTGTTCATCAATTGGAACAAGTGTACATACACATGTAACATGTTATTAATAGGGGAAAATGTGAGGGGGGAAGAAATATAATAGAATCCCCTATATTTTCAATATGACTTTTCTGTAACCTAAATCTTCTTTGAAAATAAATTGAAAAAAGTAAGAAGATACAGAAGAAATTGTAAACATACATAAAAGATAACATATCTTATGGGATGAAAGGCACAATGCAAGAAATATTTTTAGCATCATTTATTAGGAGGTTTTGGATTACAGAAAGTTACAACTATTGAACGGAGGATCACTGGTGGAGCATATCAGTGTTGCGGGATGTGTGGGGAAGGATGCACCTGAGGCATGCCTCTATGGAATATATATATCATCCTCTGGTCATAGGATGTTATCTCAGTGGGCAGTCACCCACATACTAATAAAAAATATTAAGTTCCCATCCTGGGGAGTACTGCTACATTCTCTAATAGAGTGGCAAGAATCTCTACAGTACATGGACAATGCCTAGCAAAAGAGGACAGACCAATACACCAGGCCCTTGGTATCAATGCTTGTACTACTGAAGCTTACACTTGTAAAATTGAATCTTAGGCTAGTGTACAGTTTGAGATTATTTAAGAATCCCAAAAAGATCATATTTGTAAATGAATTTGTTCCTCTTGTTGTGATACCCTTTTATTATGTTAAATTCAGTTGAGGGTCTTTGATTAGATTACATGTTAAAATTACTCTGAGGGCTTTTTTAAATTTGACTACTTCAGTAAGGAATGACTCAGGTTGAAACCGCACTCCCTGCTGGGTCTGATATAAGCAGACACTCAAGTAGACTCATGGGAAGAGAAGAGATCTCTGTCATTTTTTATCTTGAGGTGTAGAGGAGAGATGAGTCCTTAACCTGATAGTTTGCAGCTGACCTTGGGAAGAGACCAAGGCAGGTCAGACTGATATGGAAGGCCTGGGAAGAAATTAGTCCTATGCCAGGAGAGAGAGAACTGGAAGCCCAGAGGGGAAGTAGGGACTAAGCAGAGATCAGCAATTATCTTGCTTCAACACATGGCAACTAACTTTGGTGAGAAATCAACCTTGAGTTGGACTTTTAATGGTCTTGTACCTATAAGATTTTACCCAAAATAAATACCCTTATAAAAGCCAACAGATTTCTGTTACTTTGCATCAGCACTACTTTGGCAGGCTAATATCCCTAGTAATATATATTGTGTAAGAGTTATCTCTTGGAAACCAACTTGTTACTCAATTATGTCCTCTCTCTAAACAAAACTCAACATATGAACTCACTCCTTTCCCCACAGTGTGATGTGACTTCCAAGGATAGGCTTCCCTGGCACCACAAAGAGGGATTATTACCAAGCACCAACTAGCAAAGCATTTGGAAAAAGACTTTGACCAAAAGGGGCAAATATTAAATACAAATGAGTTTTTATGTCTAATAGATTTCAAAGTTAGTCAGGAAGTCATTCCAGAGGTTATGCTTATGCATGAATCAGCAGGATCTCACTGACTGCCACAGTAAATGATGCAAGGGTACTCCCAAGGGCTCTAGAGACATCTGGACACTATAGGCAGTGCAGACAACCCAGAAAATCAGCACCTTATTGATGGGCCTTAACTTGGAATTAAACTATATCCCCAATACAATGGAGCAAGTCTCATTTATAATTTCCCTATACATGGTTCTTTTGCCCCTTTTATTTGAACCTATAATTAGCACTATAGCCATTAAATATGTGTCCCAGAAACTTACATCTTCTGGCTGTTCATATTTCAGTTGAGCCCTGAATCTCATCAGAGTTGCAGCCAACACCTACTCTTCAATTCATCAGACTCACCCAAGACAACAAACAAAATGGTGATGATGGATAATGCCCCTCCAAAAAGAACAGAGAGTATCTACAACTGCAGCCAAGAGAGTTCCATCCATCTGCACATGGGATCTAAGCTCCCTCTCAATCTGAAACTGAGTGGGCATCATTATTCCAAAATCTTCAAGATTGAGGAATGAACAAACATAAGGGGAGAATGCAATTGTGCATCAAAGTAAACTTATTAATTTAGCAATGGAATAATTTGTAATATTGATATAAAAATTGTGGTCACCAGAGGTTCTGAGGGTAGGAAGAGGGAAGAAAAGGTGTAACATGGGGCATTTTGGGGACACTGGTATTGTTCTGCATGATATTGCAATGATGGATACAGGCCATTGTACATTTTTTCAAAATCTGTAAAATTTTACAATAAAAGTGTAAACCATAATGGAAAATATAAACCTGTAAAATTGTACAGTACAAAGTGTAAACCATAATGTAAACTATATTACTAATTATAGTAGCAATACTTAAATATTTGTTCATCAATAGTAACAAATGTACCACACTAAAGATGTTATAAATAGGGAAATGTGAGAGAGGGAGAGTATGGTGTATATGGGAATCCCTTATATTTTCAATGTAATATAACTTTTCTGTAATCTAAAATTTCTTTAAAAATAAAGAAAAAACAAAAATTTGCTTCTCTCTCTGTTGAGTGCCAATGTTTTTTAAATAATTAGTCCAATTTAGTAAAAGGTTATAAAGTGTTTTTCTCCAGAATAATTAGTGTAAATAAATTTAAAAGCCTGTGTTTTATCAAAACAACTTTGCGTATTTTATTAAGAAAAACAAGTTGTGTCACTATTTTTTTTGTCCTATCCCCCTCCCTTCCCCCTGCTGTTTTTGCTATGTTCATTCTCTGTGTCTGTTTCTTTTTCTGACTTCTCTTCCCATTTTTCTCCTTTAGGCTTCATTGCGATTCTATCCTGGGGACCTCCAATGTGGGAGAGAGGTACCCCTCACTTGTGCCACCTCAGTTCCTGGTTTCTGTCATGTCTCACTTTGACTCTCCCCTGTGACTCTTTCAGTTGCATCATCATCTTGCTGCATTGCTCCCCACATGGGCCTGGCTCAATGCACAGGTCTGGAATGGCCTTTACCAGGAGGCCCTGGGGACCAAACCCACGTCCTCCCATATGGTAGATGGAAGCCCAATTTCTTGAGCCACATCTGTTTCCCTGTGTCACTTTTAAAAGAATGTAATATTCAAACCTAACAACTTTTACATTTTGCTTTCTCAATGTCAAACCATAAAGAATATTGTTAGGCCAAAAGCTGGGCCTTTGGGGATAACCAGAGGGAAAAGACTTAACATGAGAGTTAGACAGAACTTACATTTGTTATGACTGCAGACAGGAGCCAATGTTGGTCTAAAGGAATTCAGACCTGACTCTCTGTGCTGCGGTTTCACTCTGGCTTTAATACCTAAGTTACTAATTAGCATTTGCTTTGATTATGCATTAGATTTTATGCATATGGATGAACATACATAGCTAGTTATATAATTGTATGATTAGTTTGTCGAGGAAATCACACTTGCACATATTTCACATGATCAAAAAGGGGCAGATAACTCCTCCCCTGGGTAGGAATTTTACTATGTTAATTAAGCAAGTTGACATGAGGACAACAAGGGGCTTCTTCTGTGCAGGTCCAGCCACCTAGTTGAAGCTTGTTTTCATACTTCATTGCTTCAACAAGATATTCTCGACCACCAAAAGCAGAATTTGGCACCAAGAGAGGGTTTCATCTCATTACCTTATAATTTACATATAATTCATTCTTTTGCATCCTGGCAACAGGGAGAGAAACAAGTTATTTTCAGGTATTTGGTAATCCTATACACATCAATATCTTTTTAATTGAAATGATTGCAAAAGATTTGTTCTTTCACCTTGAAAAAAATGAAGTGTTAAAATAAAGTTCATTTGATGTAAATTGCATAGAAATTGTTTAAAGAGTTGTTAAAATTAAAAAGAGATTTTCTAAAATTATGATAATTAAATTTGTATGGGTAAAATGTTCATATAAATATTAAAAGGCTGTATAAACTTTCATTGTCAAATTTATAAAATTTGACACTGTTTTCTGCATATTAGACATTAATAGAACATTATTAGTCATGGTTTTAATTATTTTAAAGATATGTCATAGAAACAACCAACTTTCCTTATCAGTTACATTGCTTTGCTCTGAAGCCTCTCTAAAAGTACATATAAGTACTTTAGGGATTCTTGCCACTCCATTAGTGCTTGTACAAATGATATAAGGCAGTGGTCACCAGAGCTTGTGAGGGGAGGGAGAGGGAAGAATTAGTGTAACATGGGGCATTTTTGGGACATTGTAATTGTTCTGAATGACAATGCAATGATGGATATAGGCAATATACATATTGTCAAAACCGATAAAAATACGTGGTGCAAAGTATAAACTATAATGAAAACTATTGGCCATGGTTAGTAGCAATACTTCAATATGTGTTCATCAATTGTGACAAATGTACCACACTAATGAAAGAAGTTACTAATGGAGAGAAGTGTGGAAGGGGAAGGGTATGGTGTATATGGGAATCTCCCTAAAATTTTGATGCATCTTTTATGTAATCTAAAGCTTCTTTAAAAATAAAATAAAATTAAAAAGTACATACAGTCAGCAACAGATGAGAGAAAAAAATGGAACCTTAAAAGGAAAGCAAGGCAAGTCTGTAAATTATATTCTTCCTGTTAGACCCATTTGCCAAAATAACCCCACATGACCCTGGTCAGTGCTGACAGGTCTCCCCTGCTCTGATAACAGATGGAGCAAAACCCCCAACCCCATCCCTGATCCAATAGGATGTACAAATCTCAAAACCAATGATGGAATATCCAAGATTATTAAATGTCTTGTTTGACATTCCAACACATCCATCTTTCCCTCCCCAAGACCTCCTCCCCAATGGGAAAAAATTAGCAATCTTCCATCCTATATATGTGTCCCATTTCTATGCACCCATTCTGTAAACTCACCCAGTTACACCAGCTCAAATGAGGCAATACCAAACCTGGGCAGGCAGGCTGAAGTCTCACTTCAGACCCCTACCATGCTGGTTATCTAACAAACTTTTCTTCTTGAATTTTGTTCTGTCTCTGAGCCTCATTGGACCAGGACTAAAAAACCCTAGTAAAAATATAAAGGAGAAACAAACAAAGTAAAACTTCTGCTTTGGTCTATTTTTAATAATCTCAATATAAGTTAGTTTTCTAAAGTTTTATTTCTAAAATAGCTTTATCTTTAAAATGCTCACAAGGAAATTAGGGCCTAAATTAAAATCTCTTGCCACAGTAACATTTGTTTTGAAACTTTAATTGTTGTTCCTAAGTTTTAAAGTGCTTTACTCTTTATGTTTATCCTTGTAACTCCCTAGAACCTTAAATATCTGTGTAAAACCTAAAACTCAGAGTTAAATTTCTCCAGCTGTGGAAATACCAAAGAAGTTGAATTAATTCTAAAAAGAAAACTCTCACTAGACCACTCTCATCACAAGGTTATCTTTATCTTCCCACAACCCACCACCAAGGGACAGGTAGGTGCATTTCTTAGGTTCGCTGGATATTGCCCTTTGGGGGCCGCCTCCTTTTCTTCCTTTCCCTGACCGCTTTATGATCTCCTCAAACACTCACAAAATGAAGCTTTCTCACTCTCTAGCTCCACCCTTTCAGAATTCCGACTGGGCACCAAGGCTGTAAAAATCCCATCGCCTTGGGCTTCCTTCCAGCTCTAAATGAATGAGGAATGAGGAAATGCATGTGGGACCATTTTCACCCCATTGGCTACTACAGCCACACTCTGGATGGAGTCACTCAGGGCTTCCCCTATGGCCCACGTATGGTCATGGCCCCTGTGACTTTAGCTCAGGCCCTGTCTGAGTGTTTGACTCAGCTCTCAAAATTGTTTTGCCTCATACCATGGAGACACTGTTAAACAGACTTGATACCCAGAATTTCTCTCAAGTGGCCTGGTACACCTAGAAGCTTGCATTTTAAGTGACCCTAAGATTTCAGTAGAGCATGTTAGGACTCTCAACTTTCCTTCCTCAGCTCACCTGCCAAAGATGACCCTGAGCCCCATAACTGCATCAGCCTTCTCAACTCAGTTCTCAGTCCAAAACCACGTAATCAAGGGTTAAGAGTTAACAAACAATTATGATTACTGAAACATTATGTAAATGCCTTTTAAGTTAGCCAAAAATGTTGATACATGAATGACTGAAACTGTCTAGACCAGTTCTTAACCCATGGAAATATTTCAGGGGGTCTGTGAGCTTGAATTGAAAAAAAAACAAAACTTATTATCTGTGTGTGCATGTGTTTCTAAAAACAAGATTGCATATTACAGGCAACATCAATCCCAGGGGACATCTTAAAAGGTGTAAAAAAAATCATGAAATGATGGAAAACCAAAAGAGAACCATGACAAAAGATATTTATGAGGCATATTGGTAAGTTATGTTTCTGTTTGTGTGTCTGTCTGTTTGTTCAATGTATATTTTCATACATCTGGATGGTAATATCAAGTTAACAAATGAAAATTCTTGAAAGAGCACTATTGAATTTGCTAAAAATTAAATAAGCACTTATGTTTGTATATGTAAATGAATACACCTGGAGTCCAAATTAGAAAAAACAAACAGGATGACAAAGCTCATATAAAAATCTGACTAAAGAAATTATTTCAAGGACAAAACACCTCAAAAGGTTGTCCTGAATACTTTCATAATCTTTCTGTAGCCTATCTTAACCCCAGGGTCTTCTAACCTTGACTGAATTCCAGCAACTCATTAAAATTTGTCTAGAAACTTTGGGGTGTGGGGTGGGTGTGGAAAGGTAGGGGAGATGTGAGTTTAATTTAGAATTCTGTCTACTAGGCCTGGAAATTATAAATGATAGGAACAGAGGGAATATTTAAGTATAAACTTTAATTTGCACAGTCTGTCATGTAATTGCCCAATTATATTTTAACAGCCTTGAGGTGAAAATAATTAATAACCCACCTGCTAAATTTCAGTACGTAAAAAGATCCATGAAATCTATGAAAAGGTTTTTCTATATTATAATTAAAACAAATAATAAACTTACTATGTAATATATTTCCCAGGGCCTAATATTTGGTAGGCTTTTAAGGTTATATTTTTAAGTATTATGTAAACAAAGTAGTTCTAACCTCCTATGAAGGAAAAGAAAAAAAAATTCTTACGTAAAATATTATTTTAATTTTATTCTACTTTGGTGTAATCCCCTGGGATCTATAAATATATTAATAAGATAAAATTATGTCTGTTTCACCTTTAAGATGATAAAGTCATAAGTTTTTAACTAATGAAACTATTAGAAATCTCTTTTTAAAAATAATTGTTGTGATTAAAGTGAAATGAATAGCTTTTCATAGAACAGAATCAGTTACTTCCTGAAAACTTCCTTGTTGCACAAGTGTGGCTCTCTCTAAACCAAATAATCTCGAATTTTTCTTACCTGTAATGTCATTGAAGCAAACACCCAATTTCTCTTATTCCTCCTCTTCTATTCCATGAATGCTGCTCCTCTTTGCCAGATATCGTTCCATTTATTTAGGTCCTCTTAATTTCTTTCAGCAATCTTTTTTTGTTTTCAATCTACAGGTCTGTGTATAAGTCCTTTACATACTTGGTTAAATTTATTGCTATATATTTTAGTCTTTTCCATGACATTGTATATGGGGGTTTTTCTTGGTTTTCTTTTCCAGTTGTTCATTGCTGGTGTATAGAAATAAATCTATTTTTTTCCATGTTGTCCTTGTACCTTGACACTTTACTGAATTAATTTGTTTGCTCTAGCAGCTTTCCTCTAGATTCTTTGGATCATGTCATGTGCAAGTAGAGAGAGTTTTGCTTTTTCTTTCCCAATCTGGATACTTTTTATTGTAATTTTCTTGCCTATTTGCTCTGGTGAGAATATTCAGTACAATGTTGGGGAGGAGTTGTGTAAACAGGCATGCTTTTTTTGTTCCTAATCTTAGCAGGAAAGCTTTCAATCTTTCACTATTGAGTATGATACTAGCTGTGGCTTTTTCATATATGCCTTTATCATGTTCAATACACTCTTGTTTCCTTTTGATTATTAATTGCATGGCATATATTTTTCAATCCTTTTACTTTCATCCTACCTATATTGAGATAGTTGAAGTGAGTTTCTTGTCGAAAGCATTTTGTTGGATCATGCTTTATATCCACTCTATCACTCTACTTGTTTTTACCCAAATCAATTTTATTGATACATAGTAATAAAGTGAACAATTCATCTAAAGTGTCAAATCAATGGCATTTGGTATAATCACATAATTGTGTGTTCATCACTTCAATCATTATTAGAGCATTTTCATTATTTCATAATAATAATAATAATAATAAACAGACAAATAAGAAAATTCCACACCTTTCAATCTCTATATTTCCACTGCTGTGCATAACTGCTGTTTCTGGCTGTTCTTGCACAATTATTTATTTGTTTACTAAGCAGTTTTATTGAGATATAATCACATACCACATGATCTATCCAAAGTGTATAATCAATGGCTTTAAATATAATCACAATGTAGTACATTCACTTAAAAAATTTTTGAACAATTTCATTACTCTAAAAAGAAAGACTCCACATGCTTAGCATTCCTTCCTTAGACCTACATAACCACTAATCTCATTTCATCTTTATAAATTGATTTATATTTACATTTTATATAACTGGAATCACATAATATGTAGTACTCTGTGTCTGGTCTTCTTCACTTAATATAATGGCTTTTTTTGGTCTGATTTTAACGTTTTTTGTACTAAATTACATTTGTTCCGCTTCAAAGAAAAATGGTCTTATGTATGCAATTCTATGGATATTCATATTTCACATAATAAATTTATATTTCACCTAATATATTTAGTTCAGAATAGGGAAATCATACAGTATTTTTGCTTTTGTGTCTTGCTTGCTTCGGTCAACACAATGTCCTCCAGGTTCATTCATGTTGTCATATGTTTCATGACTACATTTCTTCTTACTGCTACATAATATTCGATCATGTGTATACTCCACAATGTTTGTCCATTCATCAGTTGAGGAACACCTGGTTATTTTCATCTTTTGCCAATCATGAATAATGTAGCTATGAACATCAGTGTGCAGATATCTGTTCAGGTCACTGCTCTCAGTTCTGGGCATAAACCCAGCAATGATATTAATGGGTCCCATGAAAGTCTATATCCAGCTTCCTTAGGAAACAGTCTTCCACAGTGCCTGTACCTTTCTACATTCTGGAAATAATACAAGTGGAAATAAGACTAACCTTGGCCACACAGTGCTCCCAGGAGCAGTGAAATTAAGTTGGTATCTATTGTGGAGAAAAATTGGAATAGGAAATGAGATCATGTAATATGGAGAAATAAAATTGGATTGTCCCATTAAGTCAAGATTTTCAAAGGAGGACAGCATATTAATGAAAGCTTGAGCTAAAAAAAAAATGTGCCCATTTATTTGTCTTCATTCCTTTGACTTCAGCTGGGGAAAATGTTAGCAATAATAATGGCCTCCCCTAAAAGTTTCTGCTAATAGGGATTTTCTTTGACAGCCCTATGAGAAATATAAAAAAATACATGTAAATTCATGAGTTTAAACCTCCATGCAGTCAGAGAACTCCAAAGCCATACCAGAAATTTCCCTGCATGGAGAAGGCAGTTCCTACAAAACACAGTGTGACTGTAGGCACATCAATGGGGAAATTCCTAGGGCCATACATGCATGCTCAAGGCACATGCCCAGAAAGGATTATGGTGGTCCCTACATTTTTGTCTGGAGCAATTTTCTAACACAATATATGGATAAACTCTGAAGAAGAACATCTGCACAAGTCCACCTGCAAAGATAGGAAAGGCATTTTCTTTTTCCTTTTATTTTGGTAGCTCCTGGCATTCAGGGAAATCTGTCATAATACTGGCTGGATACATACTTAAAAAGCAGAGACTTCAAAGTAAAAATTCCTGCAATAACACAATAAAGTATCAAAATACACATTTCAACAAAATGTTACAAAACATAAAAAGAAACAGCAAGTGATGGTCCAGGAAAAGAAGAAAATATAAAGCAATTGAAACTATCAATGAGGAAACCAGACATGGGATATATCAAAGAAAGACCTTTTAAAAAATGTTCCTATATATGCACAAAGACCTAAAGGAAAGCATGGAGAAAGAACTAAAGGAAATCATAAAATGGTAGATGGACATGAAGAGAATGTCAGTAAAGAGACAGAATTTATGAACATGAACCAAACAGAGCTGAAAACCACAGTAATAGAAATTAAAATTTCCCTTGAGTTTTACAACAGTAGATGGAAGGTGGCAAAAAAAGGAATCAGTGAACTTGAATATAAGATGATTGTAATTGAGGAGCTGAAAGAAGAAATAATGAAGAAAAGTGAACACAGCCTGAGGAATCTAAGATACCATCAAACACAACTATATGCACATTTTGAGAATCCCAGGAGTAGAAAAAGTAGAGAAAGGAGCAGATAGAATATTCAAAGAAATAAAGGATGAAAAATCCCCAAATGTGATGAAAGACAATATGCATCCAAAATGCTAAATGAACTCAAAACAGGATAAATTGAAATAGACACCCACTGCAACATTTTATAATTAAAGTGCTGAATGCCAAAGATAAAGAGGATTTTGAAAGCTGCAAGAGAAAGGCAATGTCTCATATACAAGGGAGCAGGAGTAAGGTTAAGTGTCAATTTCTGACTGGAAATCATAGAGGCAAGAGAGCAGAGGAATGACATATTTAATGTACTGAGAACAAACAAATGCCAACCAAGAATTCTATATCTGGCAACAGCAACTTAAAAAAGTGTGGAGAGATTAAGACATTCCCAGATGAACAAATTTGAGGGAGTTCATCAACACTAGACTGACCATACAACAAATGGCTAAAGAAAGATCTGTAGGTTGAAAGACAAAAGATCAAAGCCATATAAGAAATAAGTATCTCTAGCAAGGACAATGACATGAGTTCTATTGTGTTTATGGTTTGTTAAGGCTACTTTATATTTCAATCAGGACCTATAAAGGCAAATACATAAAATGTAAAGAAAGAACAGTGGTTTGGGGTGCATAATGTATAAACAAACTAATTGTGACAAGTACTACATAAATATGGGGGCCAGAAAAGTATAGGAACATAGTTAATGTATACCTTGAAATTAAGTTGGTATCTAAACAAATATGACAATTAATGATTTGAGATGATAATTTAAGATCCATGATAACACAAAAAAATATCAGAATATATACAGGCCCACAATGACAGAAATGGGAATACATGTGGCAAAGGCTGAAGTGACAGGTGATATGGGGAATTAATGCTTAGTGGGTATGAGATTTCTGTTTTGGGAGATGGGAATATTTGTAAGCTGATGAAGGTACCACAACCTTATAAAGAGGAGTGATGTCACTGGATGGAGGGTTTCCAGTGGGTAAGATGGGAAAATTTTTGTTGTATATATATTCCCACTGTTAAAAAAAAAAAAAGAATGAACAGCTAAATAGACAATGGCAATTAAATGCAATACAGTGAGTGATGTGGTTCAGGTCATTTGCCTCCCATGTGGGAGGTTTCAGGTTTGGTTCCCGGTGCCTCCTGGAGAAGTGGAGAAAACAATGAGCAGACAGACAAGAGAACCATCTGTGGGGAGATAAATAAAAATTTTTCTAAAAGTAAACAAATAAAAATCTTCATAAATAATTGCAATACATCTGGATAGGATCTATTAAAACGTAATATATAGCTAATTGCATTAGACTTTATTGGTCCTCTTGAATTCTCTCGTTTGACAATTAAAGCAGCATGATAACACTATCTGATGAGGTTATTAATATCTATAGAGGAAATATTAAAGACAATTACATAATAAATGGGAGAAGGCAAAGGTACATAAGGGTATACCCTTTACTTGAACTGGTAAAATTTTGATACCAGTAAACAATGAGGATATTGCTATGCATACAAAATTATGTATACCATCTAGAGCAACCATTTAAAAAGTGAACAATTGGGTATACGAAAAAACATTAAAACTGGGATCCAAAATATTTTAAAAATATTCAAGTAACACATAGGAAATCAGGAAAAACAAAATAGACAAGTCTATAGTCAACTTCCTTAGGAACTAGCAAACAATTCTCCACAGTTATTGTACAATTGTACATTCCCACAACAGTGAATAAGCATCTCTATCTCTCCACATCCTCTCCAACATTTACAGTATCCTGACTTTTTAATAGCAGTCCTTCTAATAGGTGTGAAATGATATTTCTTTCTAGTTTTGATTTGCATTTCCCTGATCACTAGTGATATAGAACATTTTTTCATGAATTTCTTTGCCATTTATATTTCTTCTTTGGGAATTTATGTTTTCAAGACATTTGCCCATTTTATAATTGGAGAGTTCATCTTTTTACTTTTGAATGTTATGGTCTCCTTATCATATCCTTTAAATCATGGATATTAAAGCCTTATCTTGCTAAATATTTTCTCTTATTAAGTCAGCTGTCTTTTCATCCTTTTGACAAAGTCCTTTGAGGTGCAAAATGTTGGTTTTTTCTTTTGTTACACCTATGTACCATTGTTAGGTGTACCCAGTAGAACTGAGAGCCGTGACTCGAATAGACATCTGCACACTGATGTTCATAGCAGAATTATCCATGTTAGGCAAAAGTTGGGAAATTTTCCGTGATTATTTCCTCAATTATTCTTTCTGCTGCTTTTCCATTCTCTTCCCTTCTGAGACACCCAACTGCATGCTTGTGCATTTTGCACTGTCATTCAATTCCTTGAAAGCCACTTCAATTTTTCTATTCTTTTCTTTCTCTGTTTTCCTTTCTCCTATCTTTTCCAATTCAAATGCTCTTCTAATTCACTTATTCTTTCCTTGGCCATTTCAAGTCTGCCGTTATATGCGTCTCATATATTTGCAATCTCATTCATTATGTCTTTCATTCCAATAAGAACTGTCACTCTTCTTTGCATGCTATGAAATTTTTATGATAACCCAGTGTCTTCTTTTTTCTTAACAAATCAATTTTATTGATACTTATTAATACAGCATAAATCTACCCAAAGTGTACAATAAATGGTATTCAGTATAATCACATATTTGTGTATTCATCACTTCAGCTATTCTTAGGGAAGATTCATTATTCCAATAATAACTGTAAACAAAAAACAAACAAACAAAATTCATCACCTATCAATCTTTCTATGCTTCCCCCATCCTACAGATCTATTCTTTTTCCTTCTCTCTAGTTTATTTGTATTTATATTTTGTAAAAACTGTCATATATATGCATTATCACACATATTCATGTTTTACATGAGGTTTTACTAACTTATACAGTCCCATGTAACAGTTTTTAGCTTTCCTTCTAGTAATATACATAAACTTTGACTTTCCCTTTCAACCACTGTCATACCCATATAATAGCTCTGCTAGTTACAGACACCATGACATGCTTTCACTATTTCTATTCATTCTCAAATATTTACAAACATCCTTTTTACCAGTTCTGCACAGATTACCCCTCAGTTTTCAATTCTCTACCCTCCTTCTATTTTCTGGTGACCTATACTCTAATTATTAACTCCATATGTTTACACAATATATTTAGTTTATAATAGAGCAATCATACAATATTTGTCCCTTTGGGACTGGCTTGACTCACTCAACATAATGTCCTCCAGGTTCAGCCATGTTGCCATATGCTTAATGACTTCATTTCTTCTAACTGCTGGGTTATATTCCATCATGTGTATACACCACAATTTGTT
>JAQZBX010010809.1:0-35115 GCA_029593785.1 Cabassous unicinctus
GGGGGGGCGGGGGATGTGTGCCGAGGGGTGCTCCTGGGGCATGCCTCTATGGAATATGAATGTGTTCATGTAGTAATAGGGTGTTGTCTGGGTGGGTGGAGACCCACACAATAACCAACAGACTATTGAATGCCATTCTGGGGAGTCCTGCTACATTCTCTTAAGAGTGGCAAGAATCTCTAGAGCATACGGACAGTGCCTAGTGAAGGAGGACAGACCAATACGCCAGGCCCTTGATATCAATGTCTGTATTTATGAACCTTGTTCTTTTGAAATTGAAACTAAGCCTAGTAATATATATTGCCTAAGAGTTGCCTCCTGAAAGCCTCCTTGTTGCTGAAATGTGGCCTCTCTCTAAGCCAAACTCGGTACATAAACTAACCACCTTCCCCCCAGCGTGGGAAATGACTCCCAGAGATGAGCCTCCCTGGCACCAAGGGATTATTACCAAGCGCCAACTAGTGATGCATTTGGAAAAAGTCCTAGACCAAAAGGGGGAAATATTAAATACAAATGAGTTTCTATGGCTAAGAAATTTCAAAGTGAGTTGGGGTATCATTTTAGAGGTTACGCTTATGCACATCTCAGAAGGACCTCACCAACTGCAACAGAAAACATTGCCTCAAGCAAGGGTGCTCCTGAGAGTTCTAGAGGCATCTGAACACTATAGGCAGGACATACAACTCAAGGAAATCAGTACCCCATCAGTGGGCCTTACCTTGGAATACATGATAACCTATCTCCCCAGTGTATTAGAATTAGACCCATTTATAATTTTCCTACACATGGTTCTTCTGCCCCTTTTATTTGAACCTATAATTAGCACTTTACCCATTAAATATGTGTCCCAGAAATTTAAATGTTTGTTCTGTTCATATGCCAGTTGAGCCCTGAATCTCAGCAGAGTTGCTGCCAACTCCTATTCACCAGTTCATAGGACTTACCCAGAACAACTAACAAAACAGCAATGATGAACAACACCCATCCCAAAAAACAGAGAGTATCTACAACTGCAAGCAAAACAGTTCCATCCATCTGCCCCATGGGATCTAAGCCCCCTCCCAATTGGAAGTAGAGTGAGCATCACCATCCCCAAATCCTCAAGACTGAGGAACAAATAAACATAAGGTGAGAATGCAACTATGGACTAAAGTAAACTTATTATTATTTTAGTAATGGAAGAACTTGTAACATTAAGGCAGTAGTCACCAGAGGTTCTGAGAGGAGATAGAGGGAAGAATAGGTGTAACATGGGGGCAGTTTTAGAACACTGGAACTGTTCTGCATGACAATGCAATGATGGATGTTCTGCATGACAATGCAATGACAAAATTATACATTTTGTCAAAACTTATAAAATCATGCAGTACAAAGGGTAAACCATAATGTAATCTATAGACCATGCTTAGTAGCAATGCTTCAATACGTGTTCATCAATTTTAATAAATGTACCACACTAATGAAAGATGTTGTTAATGGGGGAAAGAGTGGGAGAGGGTGGGGGTGGGGTATATGAAAATGCCCTATATTTTTGATGTAACATTTACATTTACGTAATCTAAAATTTCTTTAAAAATAAAGAAAAAAAATTTTTTTTTTAAAAGAAAATGTAGATTTCTAGCCTCTCTTGAAATTAGCCAATTCCGGCAATACTGGATCCACAATGAGCTAAGCAGCCTCTTCCTTCTTCCAATACATGCATTCCCCAATTCACCACAGTCTGTCACTCAGCCACCACTATTACTTACATACCTGCTTGGTACCTGTCAGCATTTGCTTTGCCTCCTGGTTTACAGGGACTTTTAGATGTGTAACAGTTGGTGCCTAGGGTTCACAAAAACCATACCTGGTTTAACATCCAGTACTGCTCTTTACTAGCTATGTAACCTTAGACAAGTGGCTTATGCCTCAGTTTCTTCTCCTGTAAAATGGGAACAATAATATCACCTACCTCACTAGGCTGTTGTGAGGAACAAATTACTTCATATAAAGCAATGGGTCTCAATGGAGAGGGGATGGGGGAGAGTCCTATCCCCTACCCCCACCTGGCCCTTAAGGAGACATTGCCAAATGTCTGGAGACAATTTTGGTTATCATAACTGAGTGAGGTGCTACTGGCATCTGGTGGATAAGACTAGGGATGCTGCTAAGCATCCTATAATGTACAGGTCAGCCCCCACAACAAAGAATTATCTAGGCCAAAATGTCAATACTGTATTAAGAACAGCACCTGGCACAGAGGGAGCCTTGTGTGTTAGTTATCAATAATGCCAAGACCAAGTCCTGGTTGGTACTCTCACCTTAGTTGGAGAAACTAATATCTCAAAAGTTCCTTGTTTTAGCTTTGATGAATTTAACTTAACACATACATAGGAAAAGGTACTTTGCAAGTCCCTGTTTTCACATGATTAATCCAACATGGCTTTATTGCCAGTGGTTAATTAAAAAAAATAATTGTGATGATTTCTTTTCCTGAAACAAAAAGTAGAAAAGAATATACTTTGGCATGCAATACCCAAAATTTTAAAATTATACAGTCCTAAAAATACTGGACATGGGAACTTGTGTATTTCTGCAACTTGAAGGTAGTAGGCCATCCTCCAAACTCCAGGTTTAATATACTAAGGATGCCCCATTGGCCCCAAGCTATTTTTTGGATAACTGTGATGAGAGGAAGTGCAAGAGAAGGTTTTAGTGATACTTCCCCAAGTCTGCCCAGAAACACCCTGCAGACTTAACTAGCCCAAGAGTCAGGAATTTAGTCCTGCTCTGATCTTGCACCAGAAGAGGTATTTTCCAGATATACATCCACTCACAAGCAAAGCAAGCAAAACACTCAAGAAAGGTCGGAACTATGCTGTTACCTTCATGAGAAGCTGTCAGGAGTTCTGACACAGGACACCAGAACCAAAGACAGCCTGCAACAAGCCCCTGCTGCCATGAACCAGGAGTACTGACCGTACTGCAAGTAACAAACATGCCCTGGGCCGGTCATGGTCTCTCTCTGGGCCTCAGTTTTCTTGACTCTAATGTTAAAAAGTGGAATCAGTGTTACTGTTCTATAATGCCATGAACACAGAGACTTTATTTGTGAAAATGTCCCTTCATTATTTACAGTCCCAAAGATTAAATCTCCCCTCAAGACATTACATGGTAACTGTAGAAGTCAGACCCATAACTAAAACTGGAAAGAAGTTCTGTTGAATGAAAGCAAGAAAAGCATATAGGTGCTTCTCTCAAAAAATGAAGTAACAGAACTGTGAAAAAAACCCAACAGACTCTCTGATCTGCAAAAACTTCAGATGTGTAACACTTGTTAATCTCTTTTAAGCTTAAGTCAACATATATTTGCACCCCCCATGTAAATAATAATACATTACCAAAGACAACAAGGTTGGTAAACTGAGTCATCGAGCAAGACTCCCAAGCTGTGAAAAAATAAGGCATTCATTCAAGAGGCGTAGGAAATGTTTCATTACAAAATCAGCATTTGAGATGAACTTAGGACAGGTAGAACTGTGAAGGGTTGGAGTTGTCCCTCTACAGGGCATTCCAGGGTCTAGGTGGAACATAAGCAAAGGCACTGAAGCTGGAAAGCTTAAGGGTAAAGCAAGGAGTCTAGTCAGGGATAGTGGGTTCATGGCAGGAGAACAGATAGAATCTACTATGGGGTCAAGTCACAACAGGCTAGATGTACAGAACATGGTCATCACTTACATGAACAATCCTCAAGGACAGAGGCATTTGGTCAAAATATCTAGCAGACAGCTAAAAGAGCAAAAGCTCTCTTTCACCTACATGTGGATATCTTCCAACATTTAAGAAAGAAGGTGTTAATTCCAATAACATTATTCTAATTTGACTAATGAAGAAGACAATCTCATTGTCATCAAGAGAGTATATTAGGTTATTTATTAGTTTACTATTATTTGCCTGTCATATCCCAATCATAATTACGAATACAAGCAAATCTTAAAATAAAAACTGGGTACTTTTCAAAATTTTAGAAACATAATAACCCATTTATCAACCATGTAATTCATAAGCTGGTTTCTACTTATTTTTAACTGATAATATATTGCTAAAAAAGAAAAATTACATCACTGAGCTGACCTAAGGGCTTCCTCTATTATAGGAAGAAATTCCACTTGCTGACAGAAACTATGAGCCAACAAACCCTGGGCATTATTTCCACACTTCTAAGCATAAGGTGAAGTCTGGGAAAATAGTATCACATTTTAAACTCCTTTTTGGACAGATCTGTAATCAAAACTTTAGCTTAAACAGTCATTTTGAAGCACATGAAAAAATGTTCAATATCACTAGCTATTAGGGAAATGCAAATCAAAACTATCTCACTGCATGGCCATTACTAAAAAAAAAAAAAAATAGTGCTGGAGAGGATGTGGAGAAATAGGAACACTCCATCACAGCTGGTGGTAATATAAAATTGTGCAGGCTCTGTGAAAGACAGTTTGGCAGTTCCTCAGGAAGCTGAATATATAAGTTCTATTTGATCTGACAAACCCTCTACTAGGAATATATCCAGAACTGAAAACTGTGATGCAAACAGACATTTGCACACCAATGTTCATAGCAGCGTTATTCACAACTGCCAAAGGATGGAAACAACCTAATATATATCAACCAATGAATGGATAAACTTATGTGGTATATACATACAATGGAATACTATGCTGCTGTAAGAAGTGAAATTGGGACACAATGATAACATGGATGAACCCTGAGGACAATATGCTGAATGAAATAAGCCAGACACAGAAGGACAAATATTGTATGGTCTCACTAATATGAACAAAATACGAAGAATAAATGCATGGAGTTAAAACCTAGAGTATAGGTTATTAGGAGATAGGATGAGGGTTGAGAAGGGGAATTGATGCTTAATGTATGTAGAAGTTTTAATTAGATTGACTGTAAAAGTGTAGAAATGGATAAAGTTCATGGTAACACATTATACTGAATGTAACTAACACAGCTAGTTTATAAATAGGATTGAGGCTGAAAGGGGCAATCTAAGGATGTAAATGTCAATTAAAAGAAAAGAAGAGGGGAACAGATATAGCTTGAGCAGTTGAGTGCCTGCTTCCCTTGCACGAGGTCCTGGGTTCAGTCTCCAGTACCTCCTAAAATTTTTTTTGAAAATAATAAAATAAAGAAAGCTAGAAAATAACCTAGGGACTGAATAGCATAGCGACCCAGAGGTGAAAGAGAATTGTGGTTGACAGTACAAATACAAGGATGTTCTTCTATGAACTAGACCAAATGTATATACATTACCATTACAAGCTGGTAAGACAATGGAAATGCATGGGAAAAATACAATTAATGTAACCTATGGACTATAGTTAACAACATTGTAATATTGTAATATTCTTGCATCAATGTCAAAGAAATACTGTGTTAATAACAGGGGTATGGAAAAAATATACCAAATGTATGCTATAGACCATAATTAGTGGTAATAGTCTGATAATGTTATTTCATAATCTGTAACAAATGTTCCTCAACAATGTAATATGTTGGTGGAGGGGAGTTGTATGGGAATTCTGCATATTTGCATGATTGTTTGGCAAGTTCACAACTTCTATAATAAAAATACATTTTTTTAAAAACAGGTCATACTGAAATCACATCTACCTTTCTACTAACAAAAATCAACGATCCATCCAGAAAGTTTATATCTGCTCACTGCTCGAGAAGAGAAGGGGAATGAAAAGGCAAAGGATCAACTCAATAAGCAGTATTATCTTACCTTTTTAAAAATGACCTTTGACCTTTTATGAGTTTATAGACAGTAAATTCATCATGTCAAAATAGCATATTTTTATATATCAGAAACCCCTTGCTATGGGGCTTTCATGAAGGAAGACTATGAAGAACAGCAGTAAAAATGCAAGGCTGAGAATCAGCCAGAGGAAAAACTAGTGCCCATTTGGAGCCTATCTGCCTTATGTTTTGATAATCACTTAACTTCTCTGGGTCTCTACAGCCCCATCTTTAACTGAGAAGGTTGAATCACATGACCTCTAAAATGCCACACTATAAAATAAAATTTTAAATAATAGATTTGTTGCTGCTGTTATACACTCAAGGAAACAGTGCATCCCTGAGTATCGGGGTTCTATCAGTACTAGCTGTGTGGCCCTAAGTGTAAGTTTCCTTTTTTTATCAAGAAGGGATAACATTCATCATTGCAAATTGTTGGAAGTACGAAAATGGATGTAATAGACCTGGCATATCATAGGCACTAAAGAAAGCCAGACATTAGGTCCCTGGTCAATAAAAGAAATTCTAATGGGAAATGATAATCTACTTGACAATGCCATTTCCTAGAACTCGGCTTGGAGAAGGGCAGGGGCTGGCTGCCAGTTCTTTCCAAAGGGAACACACATAAAGATAATATTGGAAAGGATTCATGGTTGGGAATGGGGAAGGTGAAAGTAGGGAATTGAAGACAAGCAGAGGCTCTGAGGTCTGCTCAGAAAGACAATGGAAAGGAAAGATACTTTGTGGGACACAGTGCTTGAGGTAGAGAACATTTTTTTAAGAAAGAGGGCCACTGGTGAAAAAAATACATATAATGAACTACTGCAATGATTTCATAACCAAAATAAGGCAAAGAGCAGGTCAGAGACTATGTTACTAAAAGAGAACAAAAAGGGTTTTGCAATATAGAAATTATATTCCCTTTGCCTGTCTGCAATTATTATACAAGATACATCTGGCTGCTGCCCTTCTTTCCACTGTGATTTCCTACCACTCTCCCCTGCTTCAGCCGCACTGCCATCTCTTCTCTCCCTGGAACATGCCAAGCTCACTTGTCCTTTAGCTCCTTTGCACTGTTACCTCTGCCTGGAAACTTCCTGCAGATCTTTCCATGGCTGACTCATTCAAAACATGAAGGTTTCACCCAAAATATCTCCTCCTCACCCTACCTATATTTCTCCATACACCCCAATCACTCTAGTCCCTTATATATGTTTTTAAGCATTTATCATTATCTAAAATTATCTTTTTTATCTGTCTTCAAGTTTACTGTATCTCCTCCACCTGAATGTAAGCTCTTTGAAGGCAGGGACCTTATCTAAATTGTTCATCCCTCAAATCCCAACACCTAAAACAAAGCATGGCATAGACAAAGCATAAATCAGATAAACTGTCGTATGAATAAAATTTAAATGGTAACAATCACCACTCTTCTATGAGCACAAGGAAAAGTCTTCAGAGAGGGTTTTAATTTAATTGATTTAATTAAATTTTATGTGATAACACAGTCTTTAAAGATCAAGGTTTGAGATCAAGGTTTTAAAGAGAAAGAATTCTCCATGACAGTACAAAATATACTATACATATGCTTATTATTCTCTATATTGGACAGTACATGTTTTCATTTTACAAGCATGCATTATCTACCTTATTTCCAAAACCCATAAATAAAGCAAAGTTATGAAAGGTAGTTTTGTTCTGTGAGATTCCACTTCTAGAAAGAGAAGGCGTATAGGTAGATGGTACATAAATGGGAATTATCTTTCGGAACTCATCCAAAGAACCTAAGATAAACAAACTGGACTAATACCAGTATATACGAGAAGTTAGACCTTTTACTCTGTTACCTTGCTAAACTTATCCAAACTATTACTGAGACAAGTGATGAATTCAGTGATCTCATCTGTGAAATAGAAAACAAGTAACATGGTGAGTAATTGCTATTAAGAGGATGGTGAGAAAAGTTTCACAATGCTAACCTATGTTTGAACTGAAAGACGGAAAAAATAAAAATCCCTTCCTAATCCTAAGTAAACAGTAGGCATGCTATTGAGATTTCAAAAGTGGCCAACTATTCATGCGTGGGCAAAACTGAAATCACAGGCATAAAATTCATGGTTTGTCCTTTAAGAAATAACATATATATTATATATTATATATTATATATTATACATATATACACATTATGAACACAGCTTTTCTTCTTAAACAAGAGGTCGGTGGCAGACGACGAGGGGGTCTGGTAACCCACGCATCACCCCCAGGCACCATTCTGGCTCACTGTGCAGGGCCCATGGTGCACAGCAAGGACTGGACCCCACGGGAAGGCTCATAAGGATGAAGGCACGCGGCCCTCACTATCTGAATCCATCCCATACATCCCGTTCCAAGCCGTGTGTGAAGTGAGGCTCAGCATTCCCCAAGTTCACTTTTGTATCCTTTGTAAACACAGCGTGCCTGGCCCTCCCTCCCTCCCTAAGGATCGCGGGGGGTTGCGCAGGGCTCGGCAAATCGGGCGAGACGCCCAGTGCTTGGCTTCTTCTGCTGGTCTCTTGCGAGCCCCGGGCAAGTCACCTGACGCCGGGTGACTCAGTTTTCTCACCTGTCAAATAGGGTGACGAGAAACCCAGCCTACCTCATCGGGTGGTTCCGGGGACAGCCGCCCCAGACTGGCCCAGGAACAGCGGCTTCGCGGTGGGGCCCGCGGGGCACTCGCGGGCGCAGGGGCGGGGTTGGGCGGGGCGGGACTGGGGGCCGAGCCCGGAAGGTGACGCACAGTCTACTGCCCGCTGCCAGCTGCCCCGGGAGCACCCAGAGTACCCGGTTCGTGACGTCATCACGCTGACGTCGACGCACGGAAACGCCTGGGCCTTGAGTGGGCACAGAGATAGGCGATTGGTTATTGTGTCTGTCAGTCATCTTCCTGCCAATAAACGACGCGAGAAAGCGGGAATGGGCGGGCTGTCCTAGCCCAGAGAAAGAGTGGGCATCTGGGACTCGCTTTGAAAGTCAGGAGCTGTTACAGTTGTCAGACCTAAGCACTTCTTGTGTTTAGTAAGCGTTCTGCTTTCTCCTAGGTGGCGATCTACTTCTTCGGCCTTCCTCTAGTCTGTTAGTGGAGACTTATGCTCCAGTCCATGGAAAGTAGTCTTGGGAATGTATTTCAGAGCTCCCTGGGCACCTCGCACTGAGAAGCAACCCAGAAATGACCAAATAGGACATTTCAAGGACTCAGCTCCAGTGGCACCTTCACCTGAAATTCTCCTGAACTTCCCCAGATCTATTTAGGCGATCTTTTCTCTGTGCTACTGTTGCATAGCAAACACATACATGTATCTTAGTAGTAGTCACATTTTTATTATATTTGTGTGTTTTCCCACGAGATCGGGCATCTTTATTTTTTATTATAAAATTTTTAGAATTAACTTTTCCAATAAGTAGTGCGATTATATAGTTCAAAAATATAAAGATACACCGTGAAAAGTCTCCTTCCCATCCCAGTTCTTCAGTCACTCAGTTCGCCTCCCGGAGGCAACCAGTGTTGCTGATTTTCTTGAGTATTCTTCGAAAGACATTTTAAGTGCTATCATTAACTTTAAATTACACAAGTAATATAATAATGCATACAAAAGTGAAAATATTACATATTAAGCTGAAACCTTCAGTTAATGGTAACCTTCAGTTACCATTCAAAAGCCCGGGTTTCTAGACGGTGGCTCCTAATTCCTCTGTATTTACATATTTGTAGATAATTTTTTTCCTCTCAACTTTATATCTTTGAGTTCTTTCCAGACCTATATGTGAATACTGAATGGTAGTCCTCAAAACGAATACACAAAATTTAATTTACATGTACATGTCCCTCAGACATGTACATTACTTCCATTTTTTTTTTCTTTTATTTAGTAGCAATGTTGCCTTCAGCATATGTGTTGTGCCTTTTTATTTATGTGCAAGTGATCTCTAGGTTACAGATACTAAGATGTGAACATGCTGGGTCATAGAATGTGCACATTTCAAATCTTCACAGTAGATTCTGTGACTTGCAGATATTACAATTTACATTTCCACCACTAGTGTAGGAGCAAACCTTTCTCTATACTTGTTACAACCCAACTCCTGGAGGGCACTAGTTGGTGCAGCCATGAGACCAAAGAACACACCTGGTACTTAGGCATAAACTTTATTGGGACTTACGGACAGAAGAAGTTTTCTGAGGTGGAGGTTCAGAGAATGAAGATAGCGCTCTGCAAAGAGATGAGAAAATGAGGGGTGATATATAAGGGGTTTCAGAACAAGGACATACTATAGGATATGAGAAGAGTGTTTCTGCTAGGGTCATATGAAGCCTACACATGGGGTCTGGTGATGTTTTTTCACTATGTTCGTAAGAAGGATGTTTACCAAGGACATTTACTGCTTGGGAAAGATTATAATTTATGATACCATCTATGCATTCTCTCCCCTCTGGGGAGGGTTGTTAACCTTTAACTTATGTCTAGGTCATGCAGGTGACTACGGTGCTAAGGACTTGGGGATGGGAGGGGAGCCGAGGGGGAGGGGACCCTGGGTTCCTTCACCACTCTTTCCAAAATTGATAAAATCAAATATTTTAAACTTTTATCGACTGATGAGTGTGAAATTATTTTAAAGTAATTACCCATACCAAAAAATGCAATAATCGTAAGTATATTTTGGTGACTATGGCACCCCATAAAAAATGTTCTTAAATCTGAACCCCATTCCAGTGGATGTGAACCCATTGTAAATAGCACCTTTTGAGGATGTTATTTTTAGTTAACAGTGAATCAGAGTGGGTCTTAATCCTTTCCTGGTGGCCTTATGAAGAATAAGCCACAGGAGAAACAGGAACCAGAAAGCCAGTAGGCAACAGAACCCGGAAGAGAAAGGAGAGGACATCGCCTTGTGGTGTGATACAGGTATACAAACCAAGGAACCCCAAGATCTTCCGCATCCAGCTGGAGAATATTACAGATTTGGGGAAGAAAGTATTACCTTGGTGATGGCTCAATTCTGGAGTTCTCCTAGCCTCAAAACCATGAGCCAATAAATTCCTCGTGTTTAATCCAACCCATTATGTGGTATTGGTTACAGCAGCCTAAACCAAGATAGTGGCAAAGTGAGCAAAATTGTGTAATCCCCTCCCAGACCAAGGTATAAAATGTTTACCAGCAATATAAAAGCTCTGCTCATGCTCAACCATAGTCATTATATAGCTACACACATGTGCGTGAGCCCCCTTCCTCCACCCCATGGGTCTAGCACTTACTGTGCACAATCAAAATTAGCTTTGCATGCTTTTAAGAATTTATAGATGGGCACAGAGTATATATTTTATTTGGCTTTTTTCATTCAACAATATATTTGTAAGATTCATCGCTGTTAAAAAATATAGCACTAGTTTATTCATTTTCATTATTGTATAGAATTCCAGACTTTCCTTATCTATTTTACTGCTGCTTAACATTAGATTTTTTAAAATTTGGAATGATTATAAATGATACTGCTATGAATATTCTTGTACCTATCTATTCATGTATATAGTTATACATTTGATTTTAGTATATACCTAAGACTAGCATTACTGTACCATAGGATATACATACATTCAACATGAATGCACACTGCCAAATAATTTTTGGTTTTACCAATTTACACATTCACTAGCCATGAGTGAGAAGTCCAGTTGCTCCAAATCTTTTCCAAAACTTGGTATTGCCAGTTTTGTTTTGTATTAATATTATGTATTTAGGTGGTTATGTCAGGGTATCACATTTGGGGTTTAATTTGCATTTCCTGGATGACAAAATGAGTTTAGCCCTTTTCATATGTCAACTTGCCATTTGGATATGCTCTTTTATGAAATGCCTGTTAAATTCTTTTGTCCATTTTTAAAATTAGATTGTCCATCTTTCTTATTGATTTCTAGGAGGTTTTAATACTTTCCAAATGTGAATCCTTTGTCAGTTATATATGTACTGTGAATATTTCACTTACTCTATGACCATCTTTTCATTATAAAGTGAACCTACTTGTATTAGTCAGGGTTCTCTAGGGAAATAGGTCAACAGGAAATATCTATAAATAGTATGAGATTTTATAAAATGGTCTCACATGACCATGGGGATGCACAAGTCCAGATTCCGCAGGCAGGCTGCAAATCAGGGGCTCCGATGAAATTCCAATGAAGGTCCTTGATGAGTTTCCAGGAGAAGTTGGCTGTCTTCTGGGAAATTATCTCTGAATTCTGAAATCACTTCCCCTTTTAAGGCATTCAACTTATTGGATAAAACATCACTCATTGCTGATGGCAATCTCCCTGGTTGATCATAGATGTAATCAACCATGTATGCAGTAAACTCACTGATGACTAAAGCCCATAAATGTTCTTGTATTACTATTAGCCCAGAGCTTCCTTGACCAAACAACAGGGCACAATTACCTTGCCTAGTTGACACATTAGCTTAACCATCACAGTCCACCCCTTGTCAACTCAGCAACCATACACATTACCTTAGACTATACTTTGTCTCTAAGTAAAAGCAATAACAAACATGCATATATATATATATATATATATATATATATATGTAAGTATATTTCCACCTAACAATGTTCAACTCTCCTGTGTACAACCAGAAACACATTAATTCCCTACAGAATAGGGTACAAGTCCTTGGATAATATTCACTCTTAAATTTGACATCCTTAAATATTATAACATGAAACTAATGCAACTTGACATATGATAAAGGAAAAGGTTAGGGAAGAAAACAAAGAAATTTGTTTTATGTATATATACAATCATATTCATAACAAAACAAGGAAGAAAGATTCATGACTATTACAGAAATGAGATCCTTATTTCTGTAACTGATCATGTGGTCGAAGTTCATATTTATCACTACCTTCTTCCACTACCCATTCCATGTTCCCGTTACCCTCAGCAAGCACTTCAGCTGGCCATGGTTCTTTGCCTGATGGGGTGACCCAAACTTTCATTACTGAAGATTCTGGGCCATTGTTAATCCTGCTTGGATTCGGTTGTTGCGATTTTCCATTGACTTTAATCACAGGGTACGGCACATCATTTGCTGTGAAATGGGTTCCTTGAACAGAAGCAATGCTGTGTGGAATGCCATGACGGTAGGTAAGACATTCAGTAAGTCCACGGAGGGTAGTTTTGGAAGAAACATTGCTTGCAGGAAATGAAAGCCCATATCCAGAGTATATGTCTATTCCAGTTAAAACAAATCACTGCCCCTTCCATGGTAGAAGTAGTACAATGTAATCAACCTGCCACCAGGTAGCAGGTTGATCACCTTGGAAGAATGGTGCCATATCAGGGGCTGAGTGTGGGTCTCTGCTGCTGGCAGACTGGGCATTCAGCAGTGGCTGTAGCCAAGTCATCCTTGGTGAGGGGAAGTCCATGTTGCTGAGCCCATGCATAACCTCCATCCCTACCTCCATGGCCACTTTGTTCATGACAGAAGTTGCTGGGGAAAGAGGTTGAGTGTTAGCCACAGAGCGGATCATCTTATCCACTTGATTATTAAAATCTCCCTCTACTGAAGTCACCCTTTGGTGAGTATTCATGTGGGACACAAATATTTTCATGTTTTCTGCCCACTCAGAAAGGTCTATCCACATACTTCTTCCCCAGACCTCTTTGTCACCAATTTTCCAATCATGTTCCTTTCAAGTCCCTGACCATCCAGCCAAACCATTGGCAAAGCCCATGAGTCAGTGTACAAATGCCCCTCTGGCCATTTCTTCTTCCAAGCAAAATGAACAACCAGATGCACTGCTAAAAGTTCTGTCTATTGGGAGGATTTGCCCTAACCACTGTCCTACAGTGATGTCCCAGAAAAGGGCTGCAGTGCTGCAGCTGTCCACTTTTAGGTGGTGCCTGAATATCGCTCATAACCATCTGTAAACCAGGCCCAAGTTTTCTCTTCCTCAGTCAACTGATTATAAGGGACTCCCCAAGAGGCCAAAGCTGTGGGCTGGGGAAGAGAAGGTAACATGGCAGGGTGGTGACCATGGACATTTGGGCTACTTCCTCCTGTAACTTACTTGTGCCTTCAGCCCTATCTTGTATATACCACTTCCACATTATTATGGAGTGCTGCTGTGCATGCCCAACTTTATAGTTTGGTGGGTCAGACAATACCCAGCTCATGATAGGCAACTCAGGTCTCATGGTAACTTGATGGACAATAGTTAAGCCTTCATTATCTACTAAGGCCCAGTAACAGGCCAAAAGCTATTTATCAGAAGGAGAGTAGTTATCTGCCAAGGATGGCAGATAACTTTACTCCAAAATCCTAAGGGTCTGCATTGTGATCCTGCCAAAGGCTCCAGACAACATCTCTATTTGCCACTGAAACTTCCAGCACTACTGGATCTGCTGGATCACATGGTCCAAGTGTTAGTGCAGCTTGCACAGCAGCCTGGACCTATCACAGAGCCTCCTCTTTTTTCTGGTCCCCAATCAAAACTAGCAGCTTTTCCTGGTCACTTGGTAAATGGGCCAGAGTAGCACACTCAAATGAGGAATGTGTTGTCTCCAAAATCCAGACAGACGAACTAATGTTGTACCTCTTTTTGGTTGTAGGAGGGGCCAGATACAACAACTTATCCTTTACTTTAGAAGGGATCTCTCGACATGCCCCAAACCACTGGACAGCTAGAAATTTCACTGAGGTGGAAGGCCCCTGTATTTTTGTTGGATTTATCTCCCATCCTCTCTCATGCAAGTGCCTTACCAATAAGTCTAGAATCTTTGCGACTTCTTGCTCAATAGGTCCTATTAAGATGATATCATCAATATAATGGACCAGGGTGATGTCTTGTGGGAGGGAGAGACGATCAAGGTCCCTGTGGACCTTATGACATAGGGCTGGAGAACTGATATACCCCTGAGGCAGGACAGTTCTTCCTTGACCAAACAACTGGGCACAATTACCTGGCCAAGTTGACACATTAGCCTAACCATCACACGACTTTAGGCTAATATCTTTCCTATCCCATGGTCAATGCAAGGACCTTAAAATACTTTAATTTCATTTATCCAACTCCTGGTTTTTGTGCTCTTGTTGGCACATATCTTTTTTAATTAGAAGAATTGTGGATTTACGGAAAAATCATACATAAAACAGAGGATCCCTGTGTACCAGCCTATTATCAACAACTTACATAGGTATTATCAAATTTTGTGTAGTGTATTTGTTGCAATTCATGAAAACACATTTTTATAATTGTACTATTAACTATAGTCCATGGTTTAACTTAAGATTCAGTGTTTGTGTTTTTCAGTTCCATGGATTTTTTTCCTTCATATTTTTACTCTACTAACATATATACAACCTAATATTTCTCCTTCTAACCACATTCAAGTATACAATTCACTGCTGTTAATTTCATTCACAGTGTTGTGCTACCACTACCACCGTCCAATACAAAAACGTTTCCATCATCCCAAATAGAAACTCTGTACATTTCAAGGCTTAATTCGTATTCTCTATCCCCACCCTATTCCCTGGAATCCTATATTTGGATTCTGGCTCTATTAGCTTGCTTATTTTAATTATTTGACATCAGTGAAAGCATACAATATTTATCCTTTTGTATCTGGTTTATTCATTCAACATAATATCTTCAAAGTTCATCCATGTTGTCATATGTTTCATATTTTTTTCCTTTTTATGGCTGGATAATATTCCATAGTGTATATATGCCACATTATGTGATCGGTTGATGGGCAGTTAGGTTTCTTACATCTTTGGGCAATTGTGAATAATGCCAGTATGAACATCAGCATGAAAATATCTGTTTGAGTCCTTCCTTTCAATTCTTTTGACTATATACTTAGAAGTGGGATTGCCAGATCATATGGTAATTCTATACTGATCTTTCTGAGGAACTGCCAAACTGTTGCCCACTGTGGCTGAATCATTTTACGTTCCCACCAGCAACAAAAGGAGTTTTCCTATTTCTCTTCATTCTCGCCAACATTTGTAATTTTCTGTTTCTTTATTAGCAGCCATTTTAATGGGTGTGAAATGATATCTCCTGTGGTTTTGATTTGGATTTCCCTAATGGCTAATGATGTTGAGCATTTTTTTTCATTTACTTTTTGGCCATTTGGATATCTTCTTTGGAAAATGTCTATTCAAGTCTTTTTGCCCACTTTTAAATTGTGTTGTTTCTCTTGTTGTTGTTTAACTGAAGGATTTATTTATATATTCTGCATATTAAACCTTTATAGGATAGGTGGTTTCAAAATATTTTTTCCCATCGTGTAAACTATCATTTTGCTTTCATGATTAAGTCCTTTGGAGAAAAGTTTTAAAATTTGATGAGATCTTATTTATCTATTTTTTTTCTTTTATTGCTTATATTTTTGGGTGTAAAGTCTAAGAAGCCATTGGCTACACAAAGTCCTAAAGATGCTTCCCTACATTTTCTTCTAGGACTTTTACAGACCTGGTTCTTATATTTAGGTCTTTGATCCATTTCCATTAATTTTTGTAAATGGTGTTTGTGGCAATTTAAGGTTATCTATGAATCCCCAAAAGAGAAAGATTTTGTTTGCAAACTAATCTATACCTCTGGGTGTGATACACTTTGACTGGATTAAATTAGAAGGTTTTAAGTTTACTTGATAAAATCAATTTAGGGTTTTTGATTCAACCATGTCAGTGGGGCATGACTCAGTTTGAGACCCCACCTCCTTGGTGGGCTGATATAAATGGGCACTCAGTGAAGAAGATACAAGAAGAGAGCTCTGTCATATTTGATCCTGGGGCCCTAGGGAGAAATACGCCATTCACCTGATAGTTTGCAGTTGAAGAGATCAGAGCAGCTGAGCCACTAAGAAGGCCTGGAAAGAAATAAGCCCTGTGCCAGAGATTAGGCAGAGAGACCAGGCCGAGATCATCTGCCATCTTGCTTCAACAAGTGGCAACTGACTTTGGTGAGAAAGCAACCTTGAGTTGGACTCTTGGAACTGTAAGCTTTTACCCCAAATAAATATCCTTTATAAAAGCCAACAGATTTCTGATACTTTGCATCAGCACCCCTTTGTCAGGCTAATACAGTATTAGATAACAGTCCTCCTTCATTCTTCTGCATATGTATATCCAGTTCTCCCAGCACCATTTGTTGAAGAGATGATTCTTTCCCATCGAGTGGACTTAGCAGCCTTATCAAAAATCAATTGACCAGAGCTGTGAGAGTCTAATTCTGAACTTTCAATTCTATTCCACTCATCAATGTCTTTCTTTGTGCCAATACCATGCTGTTTTGACCACTATAGCTTTGTAATAAGCTTTAAAGTCAGGGCACATGAGTCTTCCAACTGTGTTCTTTTTCAAGATGTTTTTGGCTATTGTAGGCCCTTTACCCTTCCAAATAAATTTCATAGTTGTTTTTTCCATTCTCGAAAATTAGGCTGTTGGAATTTTGATTGAGATTGCATTGAATCTGTAAAATATTTTGGGTAGAATTGGAATCTTAACAATATTTAGTCTTCCAATCCATGAGCATGGAGTGTCCTTCCATTTATTTAAGTCTTCTTTGAGTTCTTTTAACAATGTTGTATAGTATTCTGTGTATGAGTCCTTTACATCCTTGGTTAGATATATTCCTAGATATTTGATTCTTTTACTTGTTGTTGTAAATGGAATTATTTTCTTGATTTCTTTTGATTGTTATTGTTCATTACTAGTGTATAGAAACACAACTGGTTTTTGAGTGTTGATCTTGTACCCTGCCACTTTGCTGAATTCTTCTATTAGCTCTAGGAGCTTTGCTGTGGGTTTTAAAGGATGTCCTGTATAAGGATCATGTTATCTGCAAATAGAGAAAGATGTACTTCTTCCTTTCCAGTATACATGTCTTTTATTACTTTTTCTTGTCTAATTGCTTTGGCTAATATCCCCAGTACAATGATGTATAACAGTGATGACAGTGGGTATCTTTATCTTGTTCATGATTTTAGAGCTAAAGCTCTCAGACTTTCACCAGTAAGTGTAATGTAAGCTATGGGATTTTCACATATGCCATTTATCATGTTTAGGAAGTTTCCTGTTCTTCCTAGTTTTTGAAATGTTTTAATCAAGAAGGGATGCTGGTGTTGGAGAAGATGCTGAGAGTCAGAGCATAAAGGGTTAAGCATTCAAAAAGCATGCTTGCTGGCAGAGAGTAAATGTCTCCAAGGACACTGCATACTGCAGATATCAGTGGGAGGAGGCAGAGCAGAATGAACTCCCCACATAGATGTTATTGTCTGAATTCCCAGGAAAGTTTGTCTGGGAACTCACAAACAGGTAGCGCTCTCACGCACCAAGCTGAGAAACTAGTGAAGAACTCCCTACTTTTGTTATCAGTTTTGTAGTATAAAAAGCAGCTTCAATCTAAATAAACTTGCCTGTATTCCTCATGGAGTGAGGTCCCCTGATCCCAATCTTTCTTTGGATCGTTCCCAGCACCATCTACCTCCACATTGAATTACAATAGTTGGCGCCCAACGTGGGGCACGACTAGTCTTTTTTCATCGTCTTTTTCTCTGGATCAGTGCTGTGGAACTAAGGACTGTTGTTGCTGGGTCGGACGGTCCTTAAATCTTATGTGGTGAGTCAAATAATCTTGATAGTCAGGGTAATGGGAAATCAGTCAACTCAATTTGAGGAATATTCCGAGGTTTTAAAGACCCTGTTAAAGAATACAGGGGTATCTGTGACGACCCACGAGTTATTAGAACTCTTTTCTCTTGTACAAAAACATTGTTACTGGTTTCAGCCGCAAGGGCAGAATGTGTTAAATTTGAAACAATGGAAACTAATAATGAAATCATTGCAGCAAGCTTATCAAAAAGCAGAAACAGTTCCTCTTCAAGTATGGTCTTTGTGTAGTCTTATTTCTGTTGCTCTTGAAACATTACAGTCAAATGAAAATGAAGATATTAAAATGGATACTGTTATTGTTAAAACTGTAGCAGAACAAGCTAATGATGATTTTAATGAAAATATATATGAAAAAATTAATGAACAGGCAAAGACAGATAAACTCATGTTTAATAAAAAGAAAAGAAAGAAAAAGGGAGTTTATGGAACTTTTCCAGTGGTCGTTAAGCCGTCTGCTCCAAAAGATGATTTATTGTCTTTTGAACCAGTGTCTGCGCCTCCTAAGATATCTACTGATCCATTTTTTACAATATTTAATGACCCTCCAAAAGTTTCTGTTTTTATGCCAGCACCATCCTCTTCAATTATGAAAAGTGTAGCACAGGGAAGTAGAGAAGGAAATTCAGAGGCTATGCAATTTTTCACTTTTCCAGTAACAGTGACTCAAATTCCAGTGGATGCTAACAATCCTCCAGGGGGTATACAATATGAGCATGCTCCTATTCCTTTTAAAACTATCAAAAAATTAAAACAAGCATGCACTCAGTATGGTGTAAATTCTCTGTATACTCAAGAATTGGTGCAAGAAATGGCACAAGCAAATAGATTAATACCCCGGGACTGGCATTTGTTAGCTCAAGCTGTTCTTAATTCAGCAAAATTTTTACAATTCAAAACTTGGTGGGCTGATGAAGCTAATATTGTAGCACGACGAAATCAACAGCAAAATCCACCAGTGCCTATTACCGCTGACCAAATATTAGGAATAGGTCAATGGGCTGGGGTTCCTCGCCAAGTTCAATATGATGATATTGCCATTTTACAAGTTCGATTGTGCTGCCTAGCTGCCTGGTGACGAATCTCCATCCCTGGACAGGCTGTACAATCATTTTCAAAAATTGTTCAAGGAAATGCTGAACCCTATGCTGAACTTGCAGCGAGGCTGGCAAATGTGGTCATCAAGACAGTAACTCAATCTGATCTTAAAGAAATGCTTATTCAGATGTTGGCTTTTGAAAATGCTAACAGTGAGTGTAAAAAGGCTTTACATCCAATAAAGGCAAATGGAGGTACTGTACAGGATTATATAAAGGCATGCCAAGACCTTGGGTCTAATACATATAACATGACCTTTTTTGCAGCTGCTATAATGGGACGTAGTCCTATAATTAATAATTTAAGTTGCTTTAAATGTGGAAAACCAGGTCATATGAAAAAAGGATTGCCGAGCCAAAACTGGTGTGAGAGCTTCATTTAGCGGCAGTGGTGGATCAATGCCAACTCATGTGTGTCCAAAATGCCAGAAAGGGTTACACTGGGCCAATGAATGCCATTCTAAATATCATAAAAATGGCAGTCTCATTAATAAATCGGGAAACTTCCTAATGGACCTTGCTCGGGGCCCTCAGACAAACAATATGAGCACTTCCCAACCTAGCTCAAATCTACCTAGTCAGCAACGGAGCAGCTCACTCCAGCCTGTAACAGAACTTTAAGCAGTTACAAAAGCAGTACAGCTGTCGATCCTCCCTCAGCTGAAACTAAGTTTATTACTCCTTCACTAAATATACCAAAAATAAGAACAGGAATTAAATGGCCTATCCCAAAAATCTGAACTTTGAGCCTAAGTGTACTCCTAAAGAGTAGTAATCCAAAAAATACATGTTAAATATCTGTATAAACTGCTAAATTAGAGCTTAACTGTATTTATGCTGTTTAAGTTGTCCTGGCTGTTTGCTGATTACTAACAAAAGTGTTTTAAAGCACAAGCTTATATATTACAGGTAACACAGATTCCAGAAAAAAATCTTGTGAAATGGTGGAGGGCTTGAAAACAGCCATTCCAAAGGAGTGAAAATTATGGGTTAAATTAGTAAGCTTTAGGTTTCTGTTAGTGTGTTGTAACTCTTTTTGTATTTGTCTGTTTGTTCAGTGTCAGTGTATATTTTGATACCTCCAGATGGTAATATTAAATTAACAAATGAAAATTATTATAAGAGCTCTATTCAAATGGCCAAAAAATTAAATAAGCGCTTATATTAATAAATAAATATGGATATTAGTTTAAAATAATAAAAATAATTATACTCAAATTAAGTCATTATTCTAACAAGTTTGTTTAATGTTGATGGTAATTATATGTTGTCAGAAGTTTGCTTGGAAATAGTTTCCAAAATCATTGTGGTAACTTAAGTATGGAAGGTATATAGAATGTGCTTTTATTACTAAAGAAAAAAAAAGTAATTTTAACCTAAGATAAAATAACTAGTTATTAAAACAAAGTAAAATGTGGGACAAAACCTGAATAAATATAAAAGTGCAAAAGACTTGTGGAAAAGGAATTTTTGTGGTCAAAGCTAAGTAAAATTTAAGCAGTCTATCTATAAAAATGTAAAAGCTTTAATGTCAAACAATATAATAATATAAAGTTAAAGTTTTATTCTTTCTCAAAGTTTCTCAAGTTTCTCAAGTCTGTTTTAGTAAAAGTTTACAAAGTTTTTCTCCTAAATAACCAGTATGCAATAAAGAAAGTCTGTTTTATCAAAACAGCTTCTTGTACTTTAACCTTATCGTTTCCATGGAGAAACAGGTCTTATCACTTTTAAAAAGAACACAATATTCAAACCTGCTTTCTCAAAGTCAAATCCTGAAAAATAGCTTTTATTTCAAACTGTCACAAATAACTTGGTCTTTTACCTAAAAAGAGGTAAAATACTAAAAACATTTAAGTTCATGTGATATAAGTTGAGTGAAGTATTTAAAACTGTTGTATAATTAAAAGAAATTTTCTAATTTTATAACAATTAAAGTTATATGAATAAAAAGTTCATATGAATACTTTAAGAGTGTATAAAATTCCTGAAAATATAATAATGTTTCAATATAATATTCAATAAAATATAATGTTATTAATCATAATTTTTAGTTATAAGTACAAAAAGAAAGCAGCCATTAAAGGCTACCGCGGTAGTGCATAACAGTGAATTATAGTAAAATAAACTAACACCACCGCAGCATGCAGTGGTCCCAAATATTGCTAGAGTAGTGCAAAAAATTAATATCCAGTTATGTCACTATCACTTTATTTTAAAACTTGCTAAAGCTTTCTTTAATATTTTCTTAAACAAGTCAAGCCAGCCCACATTCCCCTTTCTGTAAAGTAGCCAACAATAAATCAAGTGTATATTCACTTGATTTATGTAAGCAACAGGCCCAATTCTAATTATAATGTTAACAACAAAATCAATGCCAGTATTAAAATTACAAGTTAATGTATTACCCCACAGCCCAAGTAGGAAATACTGATTTATTTTTACTTATGCCTCCAACTATACAAAATAAAGAAATTAAGGTCATAAGAAAAAAAAGTTTATTCATTGGATGTCTGTTATTTAATCTACTATAGTTATGAATTATGTATAATATACTTAAATACTAATCAAAACTTCAGTACAATACATTGCATACTTAATTTAATAATCTATATATTACCCATAAAGGTATTTTATTAAGTGTATATATAAATCCCTTGTTTTGAATTTGAACAGTTCTGAAACTAAATATCTTAAGACAAAGTTTGGCAAGTATTGTTCAAGCTTAAAAGTAAAGCATCATACAGACAACTTTGTTAATCAACAAACCAATATTTCAGGAAACATATTGGAAATTAAAATAGTAAGCACATCAAAGATGTTTTGTAACAAATTAAAAAAGATAAAATGCATTTCAATGGGTGTTGTATTCCTCCCTGGGGGAGCTGGCCACTCTCCCAGGGACTGATACATAAACCTTAAAATGTGCTGCCCAGGGAGTGTTGTGTTTCTTCCTAAGGAGGCTGGCCCCTTCCTCGGGAATTAGCAAAATACTCACAAGTTGGCATCTATAGTATCAAATTCATTAATCCTAAAGACAGTCAACCAAAACTCTAGTATCACTTGCTACTTCAACAATTCAACACTTTTCAGCTAAAAGTTAAATATTGGTAAGTATATATATATGAAGCTGCTCTATTTATCTGTCATTCTGTAACGTTGTTCAATATTAACTTAATCTTTTAATTAGTTGTTATTTATGTTTCTCACCCTAATTGTCAGTATAAGCTTATTAAACTAAATATACATATTAACATTTATCTTATATCTATCCAGGACTCTAGGCAACAATGTATATCCCCTAGTCTAGTAAGCATATGAATGTATATATACCTATCATAAAAAATAGAAATCCTAAAATTAAAGTTACAAAAAACAAAAAAGGGGGAAATGGTGAGGTATGAGAAAAATTATATCAAGCATTATTTACAATAAATTTTTTAAGCCAAAGGTCAGAATCAGATACATCAGCAGCAGAGCATTTCTGGCAAAAATCAGGCAAAAATACGGAAACAAATATTGGACAACTAGTTTAGTGGAAGAATGAAGATAATAATCAATGGGAGAAGGCAGAAGTTAAGTTAGGATATAGGGTCGAGGTTTTGCTCTTATCATTACAGATAAAGGAGATTAGCTTTGGGTCCTGTCCAGACACCTGAAATCTAGACATGAACAAGCCAAAGAAGCTGACACAAGAAGTAGAAAAGATGGTAACTTCTAAAAGGCAGAATGTCACTCTAACACAGTTATTCCTTGCTATGCTCACCTTGACAACCACAATAGTAAGTAGTTCACTTTCACATAATTATACATATTGGGCTTATATTACTAATTCACCTCTTTTAGAATTGTTGACTGGGGGGACAAATCCTACCCTGTTTATGTTAATCAGTCTTTTCATTCTCCTGGGCCTGTTGATTCTCGCCTTCCTCTTAAACCTGAGGAGAAAGAAAAATTTATTGAAAATTTAACCTTGCCTTTTCTTAAATGACCTATCTGCATAGGATCCATCGATCCATGTATACAGCCCCAAAATCATAGTACAAAGTGATGAATGGCATACATGCCATGTTTCATTTGAGGTTGTGCTCTTTAATAATTCCTATAGAATTATAAAGAATCGGGCTCTTATAGGGATACCGAAACCTAATGTAAACACAACCATAAGTTGAAAAATTTGTAATTCAACAGAAACAGCTAATGAAAGCTATCATTATGTTTGGAATTTTGAGGACGTCATAAGTATAAATACGTCACTAAGTTGGACTCAGAGAAGATTTATCCCACAATTATGGGACACTAAACTTAACAAAACTATAAATTATTTGTGGAAATTATTTTTGGGAACTAGGCCAATTTTTGAATGGCAAGGCAGTAAAACTAATATTAGCAGTTTAAAAAGAAAATCCACTTAATTTCTTAAAGTATGTGTATGGGATCCCATTGTTTTTATAGTAGGAACAGTGAGCATTAATCAAACATGGTTTTTCTGCAGCAATTGCTCCCTTTACACTTGTGTATTAGAATCTGTTTTACAGGAGAGTTCTACTGCAGTTCTAATGGGATGACAGTGTCGTGGAATATGCCTTCCGGTTTGCCTGAATCACTGCTGGCAGTCTTCCCCTGAGAGCCAAATCCTTTGGCACTTTCTAAATCATTATTTGAAAAGAACCAAATGTTTAATTGGATTAATTATAGCTGCTGTATTAGGGCTTATAGGCATTATTACCACTGCTGCTGTAGCAGGAACTGCCCTACATGAGAATATCCAAACACAACAATATGTTAAAAATTGGCATCATAATGCTAGTGAGCTATGGCATAGTCAAGCATATATAGATGAGCAAATTAATAATAGGCTTAATGACTTAGAGATGGCTGTTACACAAATGGGGATCAAGTATATAATCTAAATTTAAAACAAGGTTTGAAATGTGATTGGAATGAAAGTGCTTTTTGTATCACTCCTCTCCCATACAATGATTCCTATTATGAATGGGAAAAAATTAAAAATCATTTAATAGGTCATTACACAAATTTATCTATAGAAATTACAGATTTACAAAAAGGATTTTGAACATGTCTCAGAATCAACTTACTACGCTTCCAGGTAGTGAATTTTGGCAATCAGTAACAGATCAATTGAATAAAATAAAGCCCTTACATTGGTGGAAATCAACTTCTATATTTACTAACTTCGGTGTGGTGATCATTGGTGCTCTGCTACTCTTAACTGTATTAGGAGGCATTCGCAAAGCCCTGCTGTCTCGCATTAATAGGGCTGAAAAGACCAGCCATGCCAACAACTTGATTCTGCTTAAAACCCTTGACTCTCAAACCCCTGTCCATGGCAGCTTGGCTGGTGGCCAACGACAGGTAAGACCTTCAGAGGAGGGCAACCTAAGACAGGCACAGTCACCCTGGACAGAAAACAAAAAAGGGGGAATTGTTGGAGAAGATGCTGAGAGTCAGAGCATAAAAGGTTAAGCATTCAAAAAGCATGCTTGCTGGCAGAGAGTAAATGTCTCCAAGGATACTGCATACTGGCAGATATCAGTGGGAGGAGGCAGAGCAGAATGAACTGCCCACACAGATGTTATTGTCTGAATTCCCAGGAAAGTTTGTCTGGGAACTCACAAACAGGTAGCGCTCTCACGCACCAAGCTGAGAAACTAGTGAAGAACTCCCTACTTTTGTTATCAGTTTTGTAGTATAAAAAGCAGCTTCAATCTAAATAAACTTGCCTGCATTCCTCATGGAGTGAGGTCCCCTGATCCCAATCTTTCTTTGGATTGTTCCCGGCACTGTCTACCTCCACGTTGAATTACAACATGCTGGATTTTTTTCAAAGGCATTTTCTGCATCAATTGACATGACCATGTGGTTTTTGCCTTCATTCTGTTAATATGGTGTATTACATTAATTGATTTTCTTATGTTGAACCACTCTTAGATAGGTGGTTGATCAAATCCCACTTGATCATGGTGTATAATTTTTATTGTGTACCCATTGGATTCAGTCTGCTAAATTTTTTTTAGTATTTTTGCATCTATACTCATAAGAAATATTGGTCTGTAATATTTTACTCCTGTGGTATCTTTATCTGGCTTTGGTAGGGGGTGATACTGTTTCCTCCTCTTCAATTTTTTGGAAGAGTTTGATCAGGATTTGGTGTTAATTCTTCTTGGAATATTTGGTAAAAATTCCCATGAAGCTTTCAATCCTGAGCTTTCTTTGCTTGGAAGGTGTTGATTAGTGTTTCAATATTTTTACTATCTATTTGTCTTTTGAGACCTTTTAGTTCTTCTTGAGTCAGTGTGGGTATTTTCTTTGTTTCTAGGAATTTTCCATTTCATCTAAGTTATCTAATTTGTTGGCATACAGTTGTTCATGTTATCCTCTTATACTTCTTTTTATTTCAGTGGAGTCAGTAGTAATGTTCCCCTTTTCATTTCTGATTTTAGTCATTTGTGTCCCCTCTGTTTTTCTTTGTCAATCTAGCTAAATAAAAGATTTTTTCAAAGAACCAACTTTTGGTTTTGTTGATTATCTCTGATTTTTTTTAAAAATTCTCTATTTCAGTTATCTCTGCTCTAACCTTTGTTATTTCCTTCCTTCTCCTCACTTTTGGCCTTAATTTTCTTTTCTTTTTCTAGTTCTTCGAGTTTTGATAGTAGATCTCTAATTTGAGATCCTTCTTCTTTTTTTAATGTAAGCATTTAGAAATATAAATTTCCCTCTCAGAACTGCCTTTGCTGCATCTCATATATTTTAGTATATTTTCATTTTCATTCACCTGAAGATATTTCCTAACTTCCCTTGTGATTTCCTCTTTGATCCATTGGTTGTTTTAAGAGTATGCTGTTTAATTTCCACATATTTGTGAGTTTTCATTTCTCCCTCTGTTAATGATTTCAAACTTCATTCTATTTTGGTTGGAGAAAACACATTGGATGATTTGAATATTTTTTAATTTATTGAGACTTGTTCTGTGATCTTGTGTATCCTAGAGAATGATCCAAGTACACTCAAAAGGAATGTGTATTCTGTTGCTGTTGGGTGAAATGTTCTATATAGGTCTAGTTCATTTTGAGTATCATTCAAGACTTGTATTTCTTTATTGGTCTCTGTCTAGATATTCTACCCATTATAGAAAGTGGTACATTAAAATCTCCCACTATTAATATAGAATGTCTATTTCTCCCTTCAAATCTGTCAATATTTGCTTCATATATTTTGGGGCTCTGCTTTTAGGTGCATATATATTTATAATTGTTACATCTTGTTGAATTGACCCCTTTATCAGTGTATAACAACCATCTTTGTCCCTTTTAACAGTTTTTATGTAAGATCTATTTTATCTGAATTAGTATAGCTACCACAGCTCTTGTCTGATTTCTACTTGATGGTATATATTTTTCCCATCCTTCTACTTTCAACCTGCTTATGTCTTTTAATGTCAATGAGTCTTTTATAATCAGCATATAGTTGGTTCATGCTATTTTTATCCATTCTGCCATTCTCTGCTTTTTGACTGGAGAGTTTACTCCATTTAATTTCTTTTATTTTTTATTTTAAAAGATGCTTAGATTACATAAAAGTTATACAAAAATTGCAGGGATTCCATGTTCCCCACCTCCCACACCTCCCATAATATCCCACATAAACAACTTTCATCAGTGTGGCACATCACTTGCAATGGATATACACATCCTGGGGTTTGCCATTAAGCATGGACCATAGTTCACATTGTAGACCACACTCTCTCCCACACAGTTCTGCATGCTATATGATAATGTAAAATGGTGTATATCTGTCGTTGTAATGTCACACAGGATAATTCCCAAGTCCTGAAAAAGCCCCTTTATTACAAATGCTTTTCCCTTCCCTGCCCCAAAAGCGTCCAGTGGCCACTGGCTCCACCTCACTGTTGTAATTTCTTCCATTGCTTGAATCACAATATGTCTACAACAGAATACTGTTAAGTCCACTCTAGTCCATAGCTCTTCCCCTAATCCTAAGGAGTTTGGGATGGTGATGTCCACTCCACATCCAAGTGAGAGGGAGTTTATATCCCATGGATAAGATGGATGGGATTATCCTGCCTGCAGATGCAGGCTCTCTCCATTCCCTGGGATGACCATTGTCCATTATCGTCTCCTCACCAGGTGACTTGGGTGAGTCCATTGAGCTTTAGGGTAGGAGTTGCAGCTCCACCGAGATTCCAGGCACAGCTGGCACATGGGCAGGCCAGAGGCTCCAGTCTCTGGAAGCACACCTACAAACCCCAGCATCACATGTAGGTTTGAATAGAAGGGATTGATGGACCATGTGCAGGGAGGACTTATTTGAGTCCAACTCTGTCACTCTCAGGAGCACAGATTCCAAAAGAGACCATTGATAAGACATCAATTTCTGGAGCTATCCCCCCTTATATAGGAGCTGGGTGTCTCCAGCACCCTCAGGAGCCCCTCTGTGTGGGGTGATATCCACTTTGGTGTTCTATGAGATCCTACTGAGGTGTGCGTAAGCATTACCTCTGGGATGACTTCCCGACTCTCTTTGAAGTCTCTTAGCCACATGAACTCATTTGTCTTTACCTTTTCCTCCTTTTATTCAAGGTCTTTTTCCAGTCATATTGCCAGTTGGCACTTAGTATTAATCCCTCGTTGCCAGGGAGGCTCATCCCCAGGAGTTATGTCCCACACTGGGGGGAAGGTAATGCATTCATATGCTGAGTTTGGCTTAGAGAGAGGCTACATTTGAGCAACAAGTAGGCTTTCAGGTGGCAACCCTTAGGCACTCCATAACAGTAGGCTAAGTTTCAATTACAAGAGCAAAGACTCGTAAGGCTACTCATCAATAACAAGAACCCATCAGTGGACCATCCTCCCTTGCCAGACACTGCCCCTGCACTCGGGGGACTGTTGCTGCTCCCTTGGAGAATGTGGCATAGCTCTCCAGGCTGGGAATTCAGTATTCCCTCATTTATTGAGTGATTGTCTACCCACTGTGACTATTCCCCACCCCTTGATCATATGAACAATTTTATATATCTTTCATGTATATTCAGGTGAACTTCCTCCCATGAAACCCCCATCCCAGACACCCCCCACCAAAGATCCTCTGCTGCCCCCATTGTAACCCTTCTGTGATCTAAACCTACCTTGAATATTAAGCCCCTATAATAGCCAAATACAGTTAATAGGAAAATGAAATAATAATGATAAGCTTAAATGTAAGAGATAAAATACATGGAAACTCAAGAAAAAAACCTAAAAATTAAATTAAAGGGTTAGGACATTCAAAAAATGGGAAAAAAACAAAAAAATTTTAAAAAATTAAAAAATGTATTATTATTATTTGTTCCTTTTATCACTGCATTATCGGGTGTCCAGTCTGTACCATGACACCTTTCCCCTCTCCCTCCCCAGTGTCTCCCAAATTTTCATTAAATTTTCAAAGAAGTTTTAGATCACAGCAAAGTCACAAACAAAATATTAGAGACTCTCATATACCCAACCTCCTTCTCCTTTCCTCACCCCATATTAAAACCTTTTTTATGTGGATGGTAGCATTGTTATAACTGTTATACAGATAGTGAAACATAGCTACTAAACATTGTCAATGGTTTACAGTATAGTTTAAAACTTAGATGGTACAGTTTAATAATTTTTGATGTTATTTACCATGTCCTGTGTCCATTACTGTACGGTAATGAAAAACATTTCCCATGACCACTAAATACCCCCTGTTTGATCTTTTCTGTTCCTTCCTCCCCATCCCCCTGGGGCACATGACATTCCCCTGTCTTGACTCATTATACTCCATTTAATTTTAAATTCAATACTGATAATCCAGTACTTTCTTCTGCCATTTTGTCATATAATCTTTGTAGGCCATAACTATTTAGTCCCTCAATTCTTCCATTAATGCCTAGTTTCATATTTGTTTGTTTATTTTTGTATTTTTACCATATTTATTCCCTTCTCATTTCTCTCTGGATATATTTTTCATATATTTTCCTTGTGGTTACTATGGGGTTAAAATTTATTATCCTACATATGTAGCACTCATTTGATTTGATACCAACTTGACTTCAATAGTATACACTTGCACTGTTCCTATTCCCCTCCATCTCCCCACTTTTTTTTTGTATTTGTTACAAATTATATTTTTGTACATTGTATGTCCATAATAATAGATTTATTATTATTTTTATGGATTTCCATTTTAGCACCTGTAAAGAGTAAGTAGTGGCATTACATACCAAAACATACAACAGTACTGGTATTTATAATTACCCAAATAATTATTTTTATTGGAGTTCTTTATTTCTTTATACCACTTTGAACCACTGTCTAGTGTCCTTTCTTTTCAGTTGTAAGAACTCTCTTTAGCATTGCTTGTAGGATAGGCCTAGTGGTGATGAACTCACTCAGTTTTTGTTCATCTAGGAATGTCTTAATCTCTCCCTCATTTTTGACAGAAAGTCTCACTGGATTTAAAATTCTTGGTTGGCAACTGTTTCCCTTCAGCACCCTAACTAGTTCAACCCACTGTCTTCTTCCCTCCATGGTTTCTGAAGAGAAATTGGCACTTAATCTAACTGAGACTCCCTTGTACATAAGACGTTGCTTTTCTCTTGTAGCTTTCAGAACTCTCTCCTTGGCCTTTGTATTTGACAATTTGATCAGTATGTGATGGGGATTTTTTGTCAAGTTTATCCTGTTTGGTGTGGCCTAATCTTCTTGGAAGTACATATTCATGACTTTTGCTAAGTTTAGGAAGTTTTTCTGTATTATTGCTTTGAATAGTCCTTCTGCCCCTTTCTCTCTTTCTTTTCCTTCAGGGACTCCCATAATGTCCATATTGGTATGCTTGATGGTCAGAGGTCTCTTGGGCTATTTTTGTATTTTTATAAGTCTTTCTTCTTTCTCCTCCTCAGCCTGACTCATTTTATTTGTCTGTCTTTGAGTTCACTGATTCCCTTTTCTGCCAGCTCCAATCCACTGTTGAAACCCTCCTGGGAACTTTTCATTTCAGTAATTGTGTTCTTCAACTCCAGTAGTTCTGTTTGTTCCATTTTTAAATTTCTCTCTATTGAGATTTGCATATTGTTCATTCATTGTTTTCCTGATATCTTTAGTTCTTTCTCTGTATTTTCCTTCATCTCCTTGAGTATATTAAAGATATTTTTTGTCTTTGTCTGATAATGGCCTCAATCTAGTCTTTTTCATTGATGTTTTCTTAATTTTTATCCTCTTTGGTATGAGACATTATTTCCTATTTCTTTGTTTGTCCTGTAGTCTTTTGTTGCACATTGTACATTTTAATATTTTTAAATGTTAACTCTGGGATTTATTCCTTGAGATGTCTGTTTCATGGGTTTGTAACCAGCTAGTGATATGCTTGAAATTTTCTTGAGTGTCAGGAGCTAACAAAACCCAGCAAACCTAAGCAAAAACACCTTTCACTCTCTTTGAAAATTGGTTTTGCATTGGCTGCTACTCTATATCGGAGTTCAGCCTTCCTATCAGAAAGGTCAGCCTAATGTGAATACAAAGTGCAAAGTCCTCCCTGTCTTTTCTAGGCCTGTGTCTTGTCCTGGGCTTGTGTTTGCTAATGGTCTTAGGAGTTCCATTGTTTACAGGAGTTTGAATGCCCCATCTACTTCCCAGGGAATAGATATTCTCCCTTTCCTGGACGTTTCACCTAAGGATTTAAAGCACATAAGCCTTTGTCCCAAACCATCTGCCTCATTTGTTTTTCACACTGTTTTCATAATCTCAAGGTACTTTTGCATGGAGTGCAAATTCTTGGATGGGAATACTTTGGAGAGGAGTTTCCCAAGACATTTTTTCCCAGCTGGGACAAGGCCAGGACAAGACCAGAGACCCATCAAGGGAACATGGGCGGCAGGCTCCAAACTGCCCTGGGGATGGGATGAGTGAGGGGCCAGGAAGGGCAGCAGGACCTCTTTCCATGGTCCCCAAAGCTGCACTTTCTTGACTAAGCAACTGTCCAGCAAACACAACCCTTCAACTGTCCCCCACAGCTCTGGGGAATTGTACCATCTTTAAGTCTCATCTGTTGCCTTAGTCTGGGGATGGTTAGAAAAATAGCCCATCTCAGAGCCAGGCCCCCAAAACTCTGAAGTAGTTAATTAAAAGTAGTGATCAGCAATCAGCCCTCACACCCTTTCCCCCTGCCCCAGATCTTGGGGAAGTGGATTTTTATGGTCCTCTTTGTCAGCAACAAGTTACGAAATAAAAATGGGCCAGACTCCACTTCTGCCTACTGTAAGAATGGGGGATAGGCCACCCAGAGAGAGTAATTTACTGGTATTTACCTTAATTTACCAACCTCTTCCCTGGATGTTCTACAGTGTTCTACTGGACTCTGGAGTTTCAAAAGTGTTGATTCAGACAGTTCCTGCCCATTTAATAGTTGTTCTGTTGGGGGGACTTATTCATGGAGCCTCCTACTTTGCCATCTTGCCACAAATTTATTGGCATATATTTTAATTCTATTTAATTTAAAACTTCACATCATACTATATTTTTTTATATGGACAATATTCCTTTAGATTTATTCACATAGTTATGCTTTCCTTGGCTTTTCATTGCTTCTTGCATTTCTGGGCTTACATCTGAAATAATTTAATTCTTTGTGAAGTTTTAGAGTAGGTTTCCTGGTGACAGAAACCTCATCTAGGCTATCTATAAACTGAATCTCATCTAAGCTCTCTTTACTGGCTCATTTGGATACTCTCAGATATCTTCAAAGAAATGCTTCCTTTTTAAATTTAATCTAGCTCTATAGTTGTTCATGATGTGAGCTTGATCTGATACCAGCTACTCAATTATAGCTCAAAGGGGATTGAGCATATTGATGAGTGTGAATAACATCATTTTTGTGTCCCCTGGCCTAGTGTAGTACTGTGCTCAAAAAGCAAAATGCTTGGATGAGGTTTATTCCCCATCCCCAAACTACCACAGAATTGGGAATTGGGGAGACCTATAGTTTATTAAATATGAAACACCTGAAATGTTCAATCTAAGATCTGTTGGAGTAAAACTTGAAAATTTCGGGAAAGTTCTACCACTATATTTCCAACTCATCTGCTGCTCCTCCCCCCACTTTCCATTTTAGACTAGCTACACCTATTTCTAACCCAGATCAGATGTTTAGCAAATATTGGTTGAATGATGATGCAATGCATGTATCATTTTACAATGCTCATGCTAATGTATAATGTTCCCATCTAATCCATCCTTTCTACTGTTACTAATTAGTCCTTATGAACTTTGAAGAAAACCTAAACTCTTGCAATACATATATCTATAATGGGTATCAGTAATGTACATTAGAGCGGAATGGATAGAAAGTGAGGCCTTCTTTTTAATGTAAGCTATTAAAGAGGTAGAATTGACAAGACTTGGCAATTTACTTTATTTTAGAAAATAATGGAAAGTAATGAATCTCAGCCATTTGGCTTGGGTAATTGGAATTTTGCCATTAATTATCATCAGGGATTCAGGAGGAAAGCTGGATAGGGGCAGGGGCTAGAGGTATGGCTATAAACTCAGTTTTTAAATTTTTGTGTTTGAGATAGCTGTAGTTCATCTGGAAATATGTATTTACTAGGCATCTAGATTATTTAGAAGAGACATCATCATATATGTAAGTACAGATGATATCTCCCAAGGAGAACATACAGATTGAGAAGGGAAGAGAACCCAATATAGAATCCTGAGGTATATCATCACATAAGGAGAGGCAGAAGCAGAAGAAACCAAAAGGAACTGAGTGAACTCATAGATCAGAGGAGAAACACTAGAGAAAAGAGCTTTTTGAGAATGACAAAGTGATATCGATTTTAAATCAAATTTACAAACATTAAGAGAACACACAATAGAAATCCTAAGAGCTTGAGGTTCATATGGCAATTAAAGAGATTAATTATAAAGTTGATCATTAAGGATATCAGGGATATAAAGTGGGAATAAAGTAAGTGGAAAATGGGGAAAGACAAGTATAATAGAAAAAGACCTGAAGGCAGCAGTATGTGAGTAGCCTTGAGGGTAGTACTGATTCGGGGATACTTGAAGCTCTAGGTCCCTGAATAATCTAAGCTAATAAATCACTGGATTCTGAGAGGGACTGGGGTGGGTTATATGTTGAAAGGAAAGATTAGCTCATTTTGTTGTAACATTTTTCTTATATTCCCTTTGTTATTTATTAATCTGCAACTAAAATTATTTTAGTTGATTTCTAAAACAGAGACACCTTTTAGTAATTAACAAATCGCTAATGCATGTTACAGTTTAGTTCTCATAAAAGGGTAATACCATGTAAATAAAAAATCTTAAAAACCTGAGATAGATGGTTCAAATTTTAAAAAGGAAAAACAATCCTAATGATGAAGTCAAACGTGGATAAAGTTTGGGAAGGGCAGCATCTGTGCTGTCCAAAGAGACATGAGTTCTAAGGTCAATTGGGGCATTTGGGTGTGAACCTTGGTGCTCTTTGAATGATAATTCACTCTTTATAGTGAACTAATATAAATTCCTGTAGAATGTATTGGAAAGGCAGCATAGGCTGCAGCAATTTAACTATCAGAAGTCAAAAAGACACAGTAACATATGATTTACGAGCCCAGAGCTAATGTTAGACCTTCGCAGAACTTTGCCAACCCAAACCATCAGTGCATTTGGTCATTTCCATCCTGTTCCCTCCTAATTTGAAGGATTTGATTGCATTTTGGTGAAGCTGTTTAGCTCACTGCGGTCTCTCACATAACACAAGACCACAACTCCTATGAGAATCCTCTTCTGCTCCAGTGAGTGAGTCAAGACAGCCAGGAAGGAGGCACTCTTCTGCCGCTGTGACTCACTGTGCATGAGACTTAACTGGTGACCCAAGGTAGGAGCCACTGTTCTTCCCTTACATGTGGAGCCTACATTAGCCAAGGCTGGTCAGACCACCAGTTCCACATGTCAAATCAGGCCTCAGTCTTGGCAAAGCTGCCAAGAAGTCATACAGAGGTCATTGGTCTATTCTTCCCAGTTGTGTTTGTAAAGTGTTTCACACAATGCTTATGTTGGCAGGAAGGAGCTCTTTTAAGATTCTAGTGGTAAAGTGTCACTATAAAAGGGCCAAAATAATGGCAGAATATCCAGGAAAAATAAATGTACCATGAACATCAATTATTTTCAAAGATCAGTATCCCCATTTCTTTTTTGACTTACTGAGTTTTTCTGCTTAGTCTTTTTTAAGCCTCCGTCACCTGAGGGTCTTTCTTGGTTAAAAATGGAATTCAAATAAGAATTATTGTTAATAATTCTTAACTTTTGGCAGCCCCATAATGACGTTTTTTCATAAAATAATCCTATCCATAAAGGAGCTTTCAAAAATAAAAAGAAATCGCTGTGCTGCTCAATATTCATTCTTGGTGAACTCATTTGCCTTTGCTATAAAATTAATGATCAGGATAAAATTAATGATCCCTCACAGTTAGT
>JAQZBX010010810.1:0-10169 GCA_029593785.1 Cabassous unicinctus
GTTATGTTAAAGACTTGGCTCCTTGTAAGCATCTGCCCAACCATCTGAATGAGTTTTTGCATGAACAATATATAAAAGCAATGTTTTTAAAATAAAATATTATTAATCACTCTCTCACCATTCTAATAACAATGCATTTCCCTGTTTGCACAAAAATATCTACAAAACATACTACTTTATCTCTCTTTTCTCCTTTCTGTACAGCTGACAGTAATTTCTGTTGTTATGACAAGCTGGTCTTTATAGTTACTGAAGTAGGCACATTCTCTGTTTTCCATGGGCTTACAAGAAATGCATCCCCAGGTTACTGTTTGACCTGAGAGACTCACTGGGGAAAATGGCATGGTAGGACAATGGTGAGGTTACCTGGAAGCTGACATGCCCAGCTCTTACCTCGTGTTCATCAGGGAAATTTCATAGTATGTTTTGTGTATTTGTTCTGCATCATATAATGAAAAAAAAGATTATTGGCATATTTTCATATGTTATGATATATTCCAGTTTAAATGGTATGCTGTTTAATTTTTATCATTAATGTTATTACACCCCTGTTTAAATTAACACTTCATGTTGGTCAGCATAGTGCTATCACAGTAAAAGTTAGGAAAGAAAAGTTCAAGTGTTCATAGAAGAAATAGGATGCAATGTTATAAGTTTGCATCCACTGCTGGGTTCAGGCAATGTGCAAGGTTGTCAGTATTTAAAATCTTAACACATTAGTTCTATATGCATTTTAAAAAGTTCATAGGTTGCCTAAAGTGGGAAATGGGGCCTATATTTAGAAAAGGATTCCATATCATCAATGACATGTCATGAGCAAACAATCTTTTAGATTAAAAAGAGAAACATCTGGAGGCCTCTGATTAGAGAGGAATGTGAATGTGTGCTCTGTTTATTAGTTACCTGAAAAATAGGAGTGATATTCTAAGCATATTTTAATATGTCAGATGCTGCTGCATATCTCCCTCAGCCCACATCATAGAATCCTGGACTGGTACCTATGATCAATTGACCAAGAAAGTCATCTTAGATTTGTTTCAAAAATTAATTTACATGACTTACTGGTGTAAGTGCAAAAGTTGATTTCTGTAGTACATCCCCTTTTCTCATTGGAGGCTTCCAAGGGAGGCAGTCTTGAGTGTTAATGCACACACTTTCAAATGAGACAGAATTTGAAACCTGATTTTTTATCAACCTTTAAGTGTAGTGTCCTTCGGATCACAAGGTATCATTTATGATGAGAGGGTAACCTAAGTGGATATTGCACTAGATATTTTTGTTTTCAAAAGGAATCAATTTAAAATAGAAGATTTATTGAGAATGTCATCTTCAAATTTATGCATGCAGTTTAAAAAATTAAATATGGAATAAGATTCATAGTTACTTGCAATAATATTGAGGTCTTGATATATTGGTCTGATTTCTTTCATTAGGCACTGCCTATGTTCTCAAGAGATTCTTGTCTCTCTAATTGAGAACATAGTAGGTCGCCCAGGATGGGAATTTAATTTTTTTTTTTATTGTGCAGGTCTCCACCCACTGAGATAACACCCTATGACAAGATGAAAACATTCATATTCCTTAGAAGCATACCCCATGTGCCCACTTTCCCACATTTCTCCCACCCCCAATGCCCTGCATCAGTAACCCTCTTTGACATATATTCCAAAATTGCATTCCCACCATTATAGTTTTAACTACAAAACTGCAAATCCCCAGAGTTCACCTGGGTCTTCCTCCAACCATCCTCCCAGTTCCATAGACAGAGTTACCCCAGGTTTCAAGGAGAGAGGGAGGGTATAATAGAAAAGAAGGATAATAAGGAATTTTCAGGGCTTTAGAATTGTTTTGCATGATCTTGAAATAATGGACACAGGCCATTTTAAATTTCATCAAACCTATTCAAGTGTGTAGTGCATAATATAAACCATAATGTAAATCATTGACCATGGTTAGTAGCAGTGTTTCAATATTTGTTCATCAATTTTAACAAATATACCATCCATATGTAAAATGTTATTAATAAGGGAGAGTGGTAAAGGAGGTGGGTGTTGAGTGTATGGGAATCCTCTATATTTTTTGTCACTTTTCTGCAACCTAAAGTTTCTTTGAAGGCAAAGTGAAAAAATAATATACTGGGGAACAAATGGAAGAAACTGTAATGGAACATGTGAGATAACAGATATAAAGTGAGGAAAGTCACAATTTATTAAAAAATTGAATTCATATTCAATTTTTTTTATTTTGTAATTTATTTTTTATTTTTTTTACTTTTTATATATATTTTTATTTTTAAAGAAGTTTTAGATTACATAAATGTTACATAAAAATATATGGGATTCCCATATGGCCAATGCTCTCCCACTATCATACTTTCCCACATTAAAAACATCCTTCATTATTTGATAAAATTGATAAACCCATATTCAAGCATTGCTAATAACCATGAGCTATAGTTTACTTTAAAATTTACACTTTGTCCCACACAATTTTGTAAGTTATGAGGAAATATACAATGTTTTTTAAATTATTATTTTCTTTTTATTTATTTATTTTATTTGTGTCCTTTTTGGCTTCATTTTTGGAGAGGTTATGAATCACAAAAGTATCACAACTGTGGTATGAGAGGATCACTGGTAAAAGATGTTGATTATGGGGGTATGTGTGGGGAGTTGTGCATCCGGAACATGCATCTAAGGCACATGAATATGTTGAAGTGTACAAAGGGCATTGTCTCAGTGGTTAGAGACTACACAATAACCAAAAGAATATTGAACTCCCATCCTGGGGAGTACTGCTACATTCTCTGATAGAGTGGTAAGAATCCCCCAAGTACATGGGCAGAGTCTATTGAAGAAAGGCAGATTATTACACCAGGCCCTTGATATTGATGATTATCAACATTTTCTTGTGAAATTGAACCTTAAACTAGTATTATATATTGTCTTAGAATTAATTCCTGGAAGCCTCCTGGTTGCTCAAATGTGGCCTCTCTGTAAGCCAAACACAGCATATAAATGCACTACATTCGGCCTGGCTTGGAACATGACTCCTGGGAATAAACCTCCATGGCACTGAGTAATTGCTACCAAGCACCAACAAGCAATGCATCTGGAAAAAGACCTTGACCAAAAGGAGGAAATATCAAATACAATTGAGATTTTATGGCTAAGAGATTTCAAAGTGAGTCAAGAGGTCATTCCAGAGGTTACGCTCATGAACATCTCAGCAGGATTGCATTGACTGACACAATAAACAGTGCCTCAAACACTGGGTTTCTTGAGGACTCTAGAGACATCTAGGCACTACAGGAAATGCAGACAAGAGCAGGAATTTGGCATCCTGTTAATGAGCTTTACTTTGGAATGTATTCTCCACAGTGTAACAGAGTTAGACTCATTTATTCTCTGCCCCTTTTACTTGAATCTATAATTCACACTATACTTGTTAAATATATGTTCCAGAGACTTAAATTTTTGGTCTGTTCATATGCTGGTTGAGCCCTGAATCTAAGCAGAATTGCAACACCTATTTTCCTGGTCATTGGCCTCACCCAGGACAACTAACAAGGGAATGATGATGGACAATGATGATCCTAAGGAACAGACAGTGTCTGTAACTGCAAGCATGATAGCTGCCCCACGGTATTTAAGCTCCCTCTAAATTAGAAACAAAGTGGTCATCACCATGCCAAAATTCTCAAGATTGGGGAATGAACAATGGACTAATGTAGACATAATTATTATATTATAGACTTATTATTATTCTAGAAAAGGAAGAGCTTTTATAATTTATATTAAGGCAGTGCTCATAGTTTTAGGCTGTGAAAAAGTCTAAATCAAAGCAATGCTTTTTTTCCCTAAATACTGTGTCATTCTGGGACTGATTGCTAGCCATATTTGGTTATAAGGTAAGACAGATGGCAGACTCTCCTGACCTCTCCATTACCTTCCAGGTTTCAATGAGTTTCAGCTTCTTGCTTTCCTGGATTTCTCTATCTGTCAGAATTTCACTCCACTTAATAAGATTAAGACCCATCCTGAATGAACTAGGCCATACCTTAACTGAATTAAGCTCATCAAAATGTCCTACTTAAAATGAGTTCATACCCACAGTAATAGAATAAATATAAGAACATATTTTTCTGTGGTACATAGGGTTCCAAACCACAACATTGACCTTTACTTCTTACAATGTAGTCATATATTGATTCCTTGAATCCTGTTTTTATAAAGGAAAGTTGTGATTCTTGGCCATGGGAAGGAGTTCTGTTCTCAGTGTTTTCATGTTACCTGCTGCACTTCATCTCATATTTGATGACCCAGCAGTGCTTAATTAGCAGTGAGCTTGGTTATTTAGAAGAGGGGTGAATAGAGGTCCTGGCATGGAATCAGGTACTTGGTGTCCCAGAAAAGAACTTCTATACCTGGCCTCAAATTATCTTGTATGTGTTTCATCAGATTGAACTTTCTTCTGAATAATATAAAGAGGATACTTATCAATTCCTTTTACTAGATCTTTTGAGAATAGAATTCTCTACCTCTTACTCAGCACCAGCATGTTACAATAATTGCGCTATATCTGTAGCTGTGCACCTTAAATATACTGCCCAATTTTCTCATTCAGGATGAGAACATCTCCCCTCAGAAACAATTAATAAAAGGACAAATCCCACTTATTTGTAACTATGTAGGATGATAGAAACTGGAGAAGAACTCCAAAAACATTGGTCAAAGAGAAAGAAAAAAATATCAACATATAAAGAGCAAATCTACCACCTATAATGCCAGTCCAGATCTCTCCCTCTTAGTTGTGTGTAGTTGAAGAGTCACACAGAGGCAACATATTCTGGAGGCATCCTGCCATGGATTCAGACCATAGATAGCCTTACAGCAGCAAGCTAGATACCTATGACTGTCCAAGAACGAGGACCCATGTCCTCCTAATTACTAAGCAGGACATAAGGAGCTGGAGATTGAGTGCATATGAAAGGGCCCTCTGAAATAAAATTGATTGCTGCACAACTGTTTGGAATAAGTGCATACACTTAACTAAGTATTTGATACTTTAAAAAATGACATTTTTGAAACTGGGATACCTAAAAGGGACATAACAAGAGGTAGAAAATGTTCATAGAAAAAAAATAAATAAAAAGGTGAAAACTGATCTGCTGTAAGGAAGGAATTGTAACGAGAACGGGGAGAGTCAGTGAAAGAAAGAGGTTAAACAAATCAAAGGAGTTGGGAAAAAAACTTGGCACAAAACCAGAGCTTGTCAGCCATGCTGATTGATTCTGGATATATCTAGAGCCCTCAGAATCCCCACTCCTTGAGGCACTGTTTACTGTGGCAGTCAATGAGATCCTGCAGAGACAGGCATAAACATAACCTCTGGAATGACCTACTGACTCACTTTGAAATCTCTTACCCATAAAAACTCATTTGTATTTAACATTTCCTCCTTTGGTCAATGTCTATTTCCAGATGTATTTCTAGTTGGCACTTGGTAATAATCCCCTGGTGCCAGCCAGGTTCCTCCCCAGGAGTCATGTCCCATGTCAGGGGAAAGTAGTGCATTTATATACTGAGTTTGACTTAGAGAGAGGTTACTTTGGAGTAATGGGGTTTTCAGAAGGAAGTGGAAAAGGGGAGTGTGTTGGGTATTTGGGAAACCCCTACATTTTCTATGTGACTTTTCTGTAACCCTAAAGCTTCTTTGAAGATAAAATGAAGAAAATAAGTCACTTGGGGAACATATGTAAGAAATTTTCACTGTACATACAAGATAACAGATCTTACAGTGATGAAACACACAATGCATTAAAAATTATCTTATTTCAAATATTTAAATTTTGGTTCTTTGTTATTTTTTTAATTATTATTGTATTTTATATTCTTATTAGTTTTACTTGGTTATTTTTTGGCTTTATTTTTGCAGAGATTTTGGATCACAGAACAGTCACAACTGTGTCAGGGGAGGATCACTGGTGTGGTGTGAAAGTATGGGGGATTGTGTCGGGAGGGGTACACCTGGGGCATGCCTCAAAGTGATATAAATATGTTCAAGTGTTCATGGGGCATTGTCATGTGGGTGGATTCCCACAGATAACCACAAATATATTGATTTTCCATACTAGGGAGCACTGCTACATTCTCTAATAGAACAGCAAGAATTCCCTGAGTATATGGGTAGTGCCTAGTGAAGGAAGATAGACAATTATGCCAAGCCCTTGATATTGATGATTGTACTTACGAACATTTTCTTGTGAATTTCTTGTGAATTGCACACAAGATTTTCATGACTCCTTCCATGACATTTTCATTCAGGTTTTCACTCAAGACAATCTTATAGGAGAGGTCTTCTTTGAACACTTTTCTAAAAAAGAATTTACCTTTAACTCAATTTCAGTACTCAGGTCAATTTTGAAGAACTTTTATTTTTAACTTATATTACACAATTGTCCATCCATTTTTTTTTGTTTTTTTTTTTTCCAGTCTACCCTACTAGAATCTGTTTTGTTCATCTATGATTTTTATCTCATTAAAAAATGGAACACATAAAAGGCAGATAGCAAGCTGGTGGACTTTAATCCAAAAATACCAATAATCAGTCCAAATATGAGTGGTCAAGGATATTAAAAATAAAGATTGTCAAAGTTGATACAAATACAAGATCCAATGATATGCTGTCTATAAGAAAACTACTTAAAATATGAAAATAGATATGTTAAAAATAAAACAATAATAAAAGCAGTCCATACAAACCCTAAACAAAAGAAAACTAGTCTGTGGCCCATATTGAAATTTCCAATATCTTTCCCACTATTACTACTCAGTTCCACCTATATACTAAGTATGCACTTCAGGTCATGCTACAATATTTTCCATTTCTATTGACAAAGCAATCTCTATTGTCTTTTATCCATGAGCTGATTAATGGTCAGAAAATACCTGTCCTATTCACTGTTAAATATATCTAAACTTACCCTTTTTAATTTATTTTATATCTGTTTAGAAATGTCCTTACTCAATGAGAAAGATGAGAAGAAAGGCTGAGTCACATTTGAACATTGCCAAAGAATCAGAATAACTCATAAGGAAGAACTGTAATTCTAAAGAGCTTAGAATAAGATAAAGATTATGTGAAAGAGGAATAGGACAAGTTAGAAAGGGACATAAAGAGCATAAATGAAATGTAGAATTAAGAAAGAGAGAATAGGGCAGAAAAGGAAATAAGGAAGGATAATAGAGACTCGGGTGAAGAAAAAAAGAGTCTTAATATCTATTTGTAAGCTTCAACAGATAACATGCCACATAGTAGAATATTAGAGTTTGAAACATACAGCTCTACTGGCCGCCATCTCATCTGTGAATTTCATGGGACATCAGTGCAACAATGTCTTGGGTATTGCTCTCCCTCAGGAACTCAGTATATGTATGGCATTCTTTACTTTGCAAATCCATTTAATCCTGGTCATTCTGATACATATGTACCACAAATGGGATTTGGTTCCAGGACCATCTCAACTCCATGGCCTAGACATTCACTGAGAGGCTCAGGTGGCAGGAAAACAGAAAACTTTTTGGATTTAAGCAATAACAGTTTAGGCACATCACATCACTGCAAACTGTTCTGGAAGAGAAGTCCAGAGATTGAGTTAGGAACATAAATCCAGTCTAGACTGTGTATGAGTTAAAGTGAAAATGGCAGCTTGAAATTATTTATGAACCCCCAAAAGATAAGGATTCTGATTGTATACTGTTCTGTTCCTCTGGGTGTGATAGATTTTTATTGTATTAGGTTCAAAGATTTTATATTTACTTGATTAAATTAAGAAGAGGGCTTTGATTCAACCATGACAGTATGGTGTGAACCAGGGTTGAATCTTCATTCCCTTGATGGGCTATATAAATATACACTCATTCAAGAAGACTGCACAGGAGAAGATACTCAGAAGAAGATATGGAAGAGGAGAGAACTTGGTAATTTTGGTCCAACCATGAGACAGAAAGGAGAAGACTCAAACAGCTAAAGCCCTGTGAAGAGCTGAGCCACTTGACTTATAGTTTGCAGATGAAGAGATCAGAGCCATGAGCAGCTGAGAAAGCCTGGAAAGAAATGATCCCTCCAGCCTACAGCTGAATTGTTAGAAGCTGGGCCTATGGATCCTTAAGAGGAAAGAGGACAGCTGAACCCTTGCAGATATCACACACCATCTTGCTTCAACATGTGGCAATAGACATTGCTGAGAAAAGTAACCTTGAGTGGGACCCTTTGTGGCCTTGTAACTGTAAGCTTTTACTCCCAATAAATACCCTTTATAAAAGCCAAGAGATTTCTGGTACTTTGCATCAGGATCCCTTTGACTGACTAATATAGGGAGTTATACTTAGCTATTAACCAATGTAATGATGATCTAAGATGACATCAGAGTAGCTCAAGCAGAGCACTTCTCTCTTGCAAAATAAGGGAGAAGGCAGAGAAGAAGTCAGAGTGAGCCACTCTGGGGACTCCTGAAGACCAGGGAAGTGCCTCACGCACCATCCAAGAAGGGCTGGTTGCACAGAGACAGAGAAGCCAAAAGAGAAACCATGAGTTTAATAACCCTGTAGCTTGGAATGTGCCTATTTCCTACCTTTGTGGAAAACAGACTCATTAACAGAAGCTTCTGAGCAACCAAAAGAGAGTGGATAAAACAGATTCCTCCCTAGAAAGTGGGTGTGTGCCAGGAAGGATTAACTGTGGTTTCTCTTTGGTGAATGTAACTACCATAACTCATGAACTCAGGAAAAAAATAGTGGAAGTTGAAAGATTCATGGCAGTGAAACATTTTGCTGGGGAGATCCATTTGCTGGCCTGTTGGGAAAGTGAAGGAAGACAGACTGGTCCTTCCCAATTCTTTCCCAGGCATGGTAGATTTGTTTGGGCTGCATTAGCAGCCCTGCTGCCACATTTTTGACTACTTAAGCAGGGCAATATTAAAGTTTAAGAAAAAATTAAACTAAATGTCACAGAATGATTGTGAAATAACAACACTAGGCAAAAGAGAGAAAAAGATCAACAGAGAAAAACCACCAACAGGTGCCTAGGCATCAACAAAATAACACAAACTAAGAAACAGGAAGATATGGCCCAAAGTAATAAGCCAAGAATCTAGATGAGATTCAGGATTTAAGAAAAGCAATAAATTATGTTAAATGAACCTTAATCAATTTAAGGAAATGAAAGGAAAAATATGACTAAAGAGATAAAGGATATTAAAGTGACACTGGGTGAGCTTAAAAAACAACTTGAAAGCCTGCCAAAGAATATAAGAGAGCTTATGGGAATGGAAGGCACAATGGATGATATTCAAAATACATTAGAGTTATATAACAACAGATTTGAAATGTTAGAAGAATGAATACATGAATTTGAAGACAGGACATTTGGAATTTTACACATGAGAAGAGACACAGCAAATAATGCAAAGATTTTAACAGGTTCTCAGGGAACTGAATGACAACATGAAATGCACAATCATTTTAAAGGTGTCCCATAAAGAGAAGAGAACAGAAAAGGGGTAGAAAGAATATCTGAGGAAAAACTGCCTGAAAATTTTCCAATCCTTCTGAAAGGCATGGATATCAATATTCAAGATGGACAACATATGTCAAACAGAATAAATCCTAATAAACCTACTCTGATTCATCTACTTCAGATTGTCAAAGGCTAAAGATTAAAATAGAATATTAAAAGCAGCAAGAGAAAAGCAGTACATTACTTACAAGGGAGCCTTAATAAGGCTAAGTGCTGCTCTCTCTTCAATAATCATGGAGTCAATAAGACAGTGGTTTGGTACATTTAAGGTACAGAAAAAGAAATACTGCCATACAGCTTGATATGAAACCACAAGGGAGAAAGCCCTGTAGAAGAGTATAGAAATGAAGAACATTTAAGAGAAATTGAATGGGTTAAAAGACAGACAAAGTAAGATACGACAACAGAAAGCCAAGGAATAAAATGCGCAAAGTAAGTTATGCCTTTATAGTATTGACATTGAATATTAACAGATTGATTTCCCCAATTAAAAGACATAGACTGAAGAATCAAATGATCCTTTCAACTGATGCAGTAAAGTCATTTGAAAATATACAATATCATTTTTTGATGAAAAGTCTTAGAATTAT